>LPNX010597218.1:249466-256966 GCA_001517045.1 Pseudotsuga menziesii
GCTTTCAACACCCAAGATTCCCTTAGCATAGGTCAAGGCAGAGGAGGATGAGGTAGAGGAAGAAGAGGCCAAGGGTATTCTCATACATAGGACAGAAATAGTCATGAACATTTATATCACTCGGAGCACTCTCACAACTCTCAAGGTTAGAAGGGGAGAGGCAAGAGATGGACCAATAAGTCCAATATTCATTGTAACCACTACAAGAAGTATGGCCACTATGAATGAGAATGTAGAAAGAAGCAAGCAGACCATAATAGTGGCAGAGCCAATGTCTCTAAAGAAGAAGAAAGCTCATTAGAGGTTATGTTCCTCTCTTATCAAGCTATTAAGAACATTGCAGCACAGATTTATGGCTACTAGATTTTTTAGCAGTTGCATCAATTACATGACAGGTAATAAGTCACTTTTCTCTCGTTTGTATTCCTCTGTTGTCATGAATATCAAGCTAGGAGATGATTTTCTGGTTCCAACAAAACGAAAAGGTATTGTTCCTGTACTTACAAAGCATAATGAGAAGAGATTTATTCATGAAGTTTTCTATGTACCAAACTGAATGTCAACCTAATCAATATAGGTCAATTACTTTAGAACAAGTATGATATTCGATTTTATGATACATATTGTGTCATTTATGACAATGATGGTTAATATTCATGATGATGATAATATTTATGGATGAATACTGATGGTTAATATTCATTATGATGATAATATTTATGGATGAATACTTTATTACACATGTAAGCCTTATATTCTAACACCTGAGGATTAAAGCTTATAGTACCAAAACCACAATTATTGAAATCAAACACATACTGATTGAAAAACAAAATATCATAATTAATCACAAGCAAACATTCCTTAGAAGCTTCTTCTTTGGAAAACAATTATTGGACCACGTAGAGCTCTATCAAGTTGCATCATAACCCTTATAAATATGTAGCTCTTGAGTCAAATTATTGAGTCTTCAAATTCCTTTGTGAACTCCCAAATTACCAATCTCTGGAATTATTGGGAAACCTTACATATTGAGCCACATACACATTGTTCCATCCGAGTGTCACATGACCCTCATAAGGATAAAGTTTCCAAGATCCATGAACTCTTAAAGTATCTGTACTAAGCTATATCTACATTAGGTAGTTATATTCAAAGTGTGGACTTCTTAAAATGCAAAAAACTAGTTTTATTTAATAATGTTATGTAATGCATAATTATAAATATTTAACTAAAACCCCCTCCATAATTAAAACTTACATCAATACTCATTATATGTTAAGGTTTCCTCCCTTTTCCATAAGTCATAATCCAACCATATCTCTTAGGTTGTCTTTCTCCAACAATATAAGATTCAAAAATTTCATATTTTACATGTAAGTTGGGAGAAAACAAGTTACATGCTTCAAGTGGTTGGAGATTCGAAGGTGGTTGTGGATTGGGTACTTCCCACAATATCTCTACATATGTGCATCTTGGAATGGTGGAAATCCTGCATAAAGTCGCTTCAAAATGATTTTGTGGATATTAGCTTCCAACATATATATATACATGGAGTATAACTATGAGGCATACATACTATCCAAGAAGGCCCTGAATTGCTTAGAAATTGTCATCTACCTGTAGGAATATTCACATGGAATTGAAAGCAAAATACAAGTGTTTAATGTTTTATGAACTAGTTCATAGTTTGATAACCAGATTTTTTGTGTTTTTGGTATCGACCTAGTCAGTTTTGGGTCGACTGACTCTCAGTTTTATTTAGTAGTTGTTAATATAAAATTAGGTCCAGTTATTTGATGTTATGAGAGTTATTGTCTTTAAGGTTTATTTTCTATAGTAATGCGTTGGTTACTCTAAGTGATGTTGTAAAATTATTTAAAAAGAATAAAAATGTTTTTTTTTCTTGAAAATACAAAAAATCAACTCTTAAAGTAGTTTAGACAATTTTCTTTTAAGAATGTTAAATCTATTGGGATATGAGATGAATAAAAAACTAAAATTGAAAGGGTGACTATGTTCAAAGTGGCCTTCACACTTATCCATTTAATTATTTAAATATTCCACATGAGAAACATTTTTGTGACCTCAACCTATAGAAATACCAAGCTATCTTTGGATAGATGAATTGGCATAGTTTAATTGGTGGTTGATTTTTAACTCAACCACGTAGTTTTTGTCAAGAAATTTATTCACAAAAAATGTAGTCTGGGTTGAGGTCAACCCCAATATTCCAGTTACCTCTTTTTCATTAGCTTTGAACTTGTGACTTAATGAAGTTTAAACCCTACATACAAGGAGATTTGAACCTGTAACCTTGTGACTTGATGAGGACTAAACTCTACATTAACCAAGGTAAGACTTCAAATCCATACATACTCCCCCTTGAAGACGATGCCTATGAGAAAAGTGTTAATAATTGTAATCACAATGATCCATTATGGTCAATAGTGCATTAATTATTTGGTTAGTTGAGTAGTTGATTTGGTCACCTTATCTTAATTAGTGACCCATAGTATTTTCTAACCCATGGTATTGTCCCATGGTTTGTTTGTTATGTAGTCCTATATATGTTGTTGCTTAATAATGGGAAGGAAATCAATATGCCCACTAGTGTTCCATCATTTATGGTTCATTACTTTGTTAAAATTTACATGGAATCAAAGTGTATGGCCTGATCCATTTATTGGGTAATCCTTTTCACATAGTGGAAATCACACACACACACACACAGGTTGTGATCAAAGCTAGAACACAACGAGGAATCGGGTGAAATTTTTTTTCTCTCTTTCTTTGTTTGAGCGCTGACGCATTCTGTCCTATCGGGAAGTGAGCTAGCTACAGACAAACACACTCTATTCTTCAGCAAAATGTGTCACCGATGCACTAGTCCTTAATCCTCAGTGCATAAGACATTGTTCACTTACATTTTTGTTGACCAACGCACCCTTATAACACCCTATGGTAGCTATACAAGTTAAGTCGTTGAGTTAAAGGACCATATCTTCTATTAGATCTCCAGATCCAGTTCAATTGAACAAATAGTCATAAGAATATTGCTACTACCAGCACAAGGACCTCAAATTTGAAGCAAATCTATGGATCCATATTGAATGATACCAACTATCAGTTTTGGTCTATTAAGATAACGATGTTTCTCCAACTCAACATATGTTGGGATATGGTTGAAAATGAGTTAAAAGAACATGGTACAAATGCTATCGTTGAAATGAGTAATTCCTAGAAGAATTTCGTAGAAGCTCATCGAGATCGAGATCTCGTAGCCAAAAGGTTGATCCAAAGTTGCATCGAGGAGTCCATTTTCCTGCAGATCTCAAGAGAGCTACCAGCGCACATAAAGCTTGGAATTTGCTCACATACTCCTATAAGGGAACATACCAAGTAAAAATGGTAAGGTTTCAAATTCTTAGCCTTCAGTTTGAAAGTCTAAAAATGAAGGAAACTAAAAATGTAGATCGGTTTATAACTAGGGTTTCAGGAATGGTGACCCAATTTCAAACCTATGGTGAACCTCTAGAACATAAGATACTTGTTCAGACGATTCTAAGGTGTCTCACCAAGGAATTTTCTATGGTAATGATTGTCATAGAAGAAGCAAAATATCTATCTTACTTCACCCTAGAAGAATTGACTGGATCCCTTCTATCTCATGAAGATCGACTTAATTAAGAATAAGAGTCGATGATCAATGCTTTCAGCACCCAATATTCCCTCAGCAGAGGTCAAGGCAGAGGAGGATGAGGTAGAGAAAGAAGAGGCCAAGGGTCTTCTCATACATAGGACAGAAATATTCATGAACATTTATATCACTCGGAGCACTCTCACAACTCTCAAGGTTAGAGGGGGAGAGGCAAGAGATGGACCAATAAGTCCAATATTCATTGTAACCACTACAAGAAATATGGCCACTATGAATGAGAATGTGGAAATAAGCAAGCAGACCATAATAGCAGCAGAGCCAATGTCTCTAAAGAAGAAGAAAGCTCGTTAGAGGTTATGTTCCTCTCTTATCAAGCTACTGAGAACATTGCAGCACAGATTTATGGCTACTAGATTTTTTAGCAGTTGCATCAATTACATGACAGGTAATAAGTCACTTTTCTCTCATTTGTATTCCTCTGTTGTCATGAATATCAAGCTAGGAGATGACTTTCTGGTTCCAGCAAAACGAAAAGGTTTTGTTCCTATACTTACAAAGCATAATGAGAAGAGATTTATTCATGAAGTTTTCTATGTACCAAATCTGAATGTCAACCTAGTCAATATAGGTCAATTACTTTAGAACAAGTATGATATTTTATTTTATGATACATATTGTTATTTATGACAAACCCACCAGTAGGAGACTCACAAATAAAGTTCAAATGACCAAGAACAAAATATTTCCTCTTAGTCTCAGAAGTTCCAACCTTCCACAATCTGTAGCCCATATTGTTTCTAGTCAAGATGAAACCTGGGTATGGCACTGTATATTCAATCATCTTCCCTTCAAGAGTCTCAATATCCTGCACAAACAATCCATGGTCAAGGGTTACCAGTTACACATGAACAATCCAACTCTTATGAGGATTGTATCATTGGGAAACATCAAAGGGACAACTTCCCCACTTCCACATTTCGAGCCAAAGAATATATTCATATAGTTCATACATACCTCTGTGGACCCATGCAAACCCAATCCATAGGAGGTATATTTTATTTTCTGTCATTTGTTGATGATTTTAGTAGGAAAATGTGGGATTATTTCCTCAAGAACAAATTTGAGACCTTCTCTAGGTTCAAAGAATTCAAGGCCTTGACTGAGAAGCAATCTAGAAAGTTCATTAAAGTGCTCAAATCATATGGTGGAGGTGAATATGATTCACATGAGTTTACATATTTCTACAAGCTACATGGCATCCAAAGATAGTTCACCACCATATACACTCCACAACATAATGGAGTTGCTGAACGAAATAACTGGACCATCATGAACATGGCCCGTAGCATGTTGTCACACAAGAAGCTATCAAATGAGTATTGGGTTGAAGTTGCATGATCAATCTATTTTATCTACAAATCACCCACAGTGAGTGTCTAGCACAACAGGATTTGAACCCGAAATCCGATTTCTGAATTCGATGTCATCCGACATTTTGCACGGATGTGTCGAATAGCAATTAATCAACAGAATGCCAACAACAAAATATTTATAGTGCCGTTGATTATCCGACACATGGGCATCGGATTTCCGACTCATGTGGTGGTGGTTATCCAACACTTTCGGGTCGGATCTTTGACATCTGTGAACCCAAAAACTGTCGGTTATCTGACCCCTAAGCATCGAATCTCCGATGGGAAGTATAGATTTTTTTATAAAAAAAAATTAAGGTTTACATGATTTTAAATTTTATAGTCCCATACTTTCAATGGTAACTATGTTCAAGGCGTCGAATATCTGATGCATGTCCATTATAAATATAATTTGTTTTAAACATTTTGACATGTTTGTTGTAGAAGCGACGGACGATTGCAAAAATTATTTGTTCCTCAACAGACGTTTTCATGAATTGTTTTATTCTTCAATGGGCGATTGTGGGAATTTTTTTATTATCATCGATAGACAGTTTGCTGGGAATTTTTTATTCTTCGACTTCTCTCTATTTGGAAAAAACTTGATGTGTGGAACTTGATTTTTTAAGACAACCAGTTATATTCATTAACGAAGTTTATGACAAAATGTCAAATAGATTAAATATTCCGGATCCAAATGAAGACAAACGACAATTGCTTGCTAGACTATGGGATGCAGCGAAACGAAGGGGTGATGGCAAATGTTATTGTCCATGTACTCAATGCAGGGGATTTAAGAGGAGAAGAATATTGATCTCAACAGCCACAAAACATTGCAAGGAACATGGACACGCTGAGGGAGGAACGAATATCGTCCATTTGTAGGTTTAGCATTATAAACATTATTATATTCGGTTTTTTTTGTAATTGTATGTATTATTATTTTTTCATATATTAATGTAAATACATTGATGTTTCCATGTATTTATATTAAAGGAAAGACACCCTATAGCATGTCGTCTAGAGGAAGTGCTTTCAGAACAAGTTCAGGATCAGGATCATGGAGCGTGTATGTTTAATGGAGAACAAGTGAATGATCATATTAAACAAGATGATCATGCTGATGATGTGATTGAAGATGATGGTACAATTACATTGATCCATGATTCATTTAACGTTAGAATGGATGACGATGATGTTGATAATGAAAATGATGATGAATTTGATGATGTTCACAGTATACCTCTTCTCAATAAGGCATATGAACCCCTTTATGAAGGCTCCAAAACAAATCTTCTCTCTACTATATTGTTGATAATGAACTTGAAGGTTGTGAATGGTCTTTCAAACACTGCAATCACATGTATGCTAAGGTATCTAATAATTGTATGATCGTGATAAAGTTTATTTGTATTCCTCTAATAATTGTATTGTTAACTCATTATTGATCACCGTACAGATGAAGCGTGTTTTGTTAATATTATTTATTTATTACATTAACAATTTTTGTTTTTTTTTGTAGCTTGATAGCTGAATTTTTGTTACCACCATCAAATATTTTACCTCGCACATATCGAGATTTATCTTCCATCATGAAAGAGATTGGAATGCATTATGAAGCAATTCATGCATGCCCTGATGACCATGTTATATATTATAATTAGCATGAATTTGCAACAGAATATCCAGAATTTCATGTAAGTAGATATCGTACAGATAAAGTAACAAAAAAACTGCCTCAGAAGGTTCTTTGTTATATTCCCATCATTCCACGTTTGCAACGACTATTCAAGTGCAAAAACATGGTGCAATTTATGGATTACCATGCCAGGAACAGAAGTCAAGATGATGTTATCTAAATGCATGCAGATGGTACTGCTTTTAGAGATATTGAGGAAAAGTGGCCTCACTTTAAAGAAGAACCACGTAATATTAGGATTTCTTTGGCAGCAGCTGGTGTTAATACATTTGCACAGATGAAATCCATTTACACGGTGTGACCTATTTTTGTTATCAACAATAACATTCCTCCATGGTTGTCAATAAAGAGGGAGCACATAATGTTGTCGATGATTATTCCAGGTTTTATTGAAGAAAACTGTTTTATTTATAATGTAGTTGTGGCATCTCATTTGTCGATTTGGCATATGGTGTAAAAGATAAAATGGCAAGTATATAATTAATCAAATATCCCTCTAAATCTTTTATTTTGCAAATTACTTTTTGACGTACATGTTCTTTTTTTCCATGTATTGTTGCATAAGGACTGATTGGTTGTGTAATTTTTTCATGTATTGCTTATTGTAGGTAAAACACCATAAGGATATGGTCTGTAATGGAGGTAGATATCGGATCAAAAAACTGGATGAAACAAAGAAAACATCATATTTTGGGGTTTCGGATGTCTTTAAGGTGACCAATGTTTCA
>LPNX010597218.1:259466-306885 GCA_001517045.1 Pseudotsuga menziesii
GCACATCTATAGATGTAATTACGTAATTTCTCTAGTTTTGCAAAGACAGGCTTGATCAAATAAGTACTTCGAAGAGACTGATTATCCGGACCTATTGAACGGTTAAAATAGAACTAGGAAATTGGGGCCCCTGACTACAACTAGTAAAACCCCTCTTAAGGTAAGGAAGGTCAAACTATCTTATGGGAATAATAAGGGAATAAATACTTCCACAATGAGGAGGTCTTACTTCACAAGGAGGTATTAATTCACCAGACCAGTTCATCCTCATATTCAACCGGTAAGGTCAGATACTATAGGGAATAGAAGCCCTTAATATTTTAGAAGGAAAGAGAAATAAGGGGTAGGGGTTGACTTTCATATTTCCAGCTTAGGAAATTCATAAGGAAGGAAAGGAAAGTAATAAGGGGGTGCCAATCACCCGCCCCACCTTAGGGTACCCGTTCTGGCGATGCCAATAAAGAGCAGGTCTTAAGGCAGAGAGCGGTACCATATCTAGGGAGCAACCTTGGATCAATAAAAAATATATCATAGGGAAAAAATCCTCTCAAATCCAGTACCTTGAAAAACACACTAGTTCGAGGACAAAAGTTTGGGAACAAAGAAGTTGAAATAAGTAGCGACTTTTAAAAACCAAGGCAAAGCAAACAATTTCTTGGTTGGGATAGTTGTACACCTTAAGAAGTTGGAGAATACAACAGAGACAACCATTACGGGAAGGGTCTAAGGTCGACAATTCAATGCCAAAACCCTCAAGGATTGGGGTTAGGAAAATTGGGGTGACAAACTAGGATGCATGCCCAAAGTCTTGTTAATATCATCGTCAAACAAAAAATGTCCATGAGGACAGAGTTCAAGAACTCTGTCCACATGAACTATATCTCACAAAAGATATGATTTAGGAATAAGTCCTTAGTTTTCAAGTGTGAACTAATTATTTTCCAACTATGAATTAATTATTTGAGATCATATTAGACTCCTTAAGGATATAGAGCCATTGGATTGGCTTATAATGAGTAATGGGTTTTAAATTTAAGTTATGAAAAACAATAATGAATCCAATAGGAATTTATTATAAAAGTAAAAGTATAGTATTTGGTTAGGAGATTTTTATTACTGTATTCATAGTAATAAATTGTTTGTATTAAACCCATCAAAAGAAAGATGTGGATGGTGTCTTTAATAGTCGGGAAGATTATTTACATTTAATTGTAATTTGTTTATAAGACTTATCATTATTCCATCGAGATGTTTCCTTTCAAGGTTGTGTATGTTAGGAATAGTTACAAAATAACATACATTAACTATTCCCCTAACTTTTAGAACTCAACCCTAAATTAAACCCCTTAATTACTTCGAAAGAAAAATATTTACAAACACGATTCTCATACTGATTTGGTAAAAAATTATCCATATAAAAGTCAATCTTTGACCTATTAGCTGAGCTAGAGATAAATTGGAAACTTCTGCAATGTCCCCTATTCAATTCTAGCCTTTAGTGCTGCAAAACTACATTTCCAGAATTTTTGAAGCATTTTCCCCTGTTTTTCACTACAGGCGCTACAAAATTTTCACCTTCAGAACTTTTGTATAATTTTCATTGTTTTTACACTGTTGGCGCTGCAACAGTTATGAAAACTGCATTTTTTGTGCAAAAACTTGTATGGGTTCTTTCAAACCTTTTCCAAGGCTCTAATACTAAAATTTAAGCATGTTATGGTCTGATTTCATCAAATTTATCTCTTGCCTCAGCAAGAAGTTTTAGATTACCTGCACTGAGCTCATCTTTCAACATTTGCAACTCTTTCTTCATATTTTTGTTTTCTACTTTAAGGGATCTGTTATGCTTATATAAATTTTGAACTTTTTTATGTAATGGGAATCTTCTCCTTAGCATCCCTCTAACATCCATCAAAGCTTTTTCATATAGGTCTAGACTTCCATCTACTTCAAACCTATGTTTTATGTCTTCTTCTTGCAACTGAACAATCATCAACTGGGCTTCTTTTAACGTTCTATTTACCTTCTTCACCTCTGGATCATCACTCTATGTCTGTTAATATGGTTGTACTTTGGAGATTTTTTTCTTCTTTGTTTGGATATATTGCTCAAGTGGAGTCTCTGATGTATCTTCTTCCACATATTTTTTCCATTTCGTTGCTAATCTAGTCCTAGGTCTCTTAACCTCCACCCTTTCTTCAAAAAAGTCCAACTTTATTCCTTTCATTTTATTTTTACTCTTTTAAAATTCAGGTCTCTCCTCTATATCTATAACAACCCTAGGTTTTTTCTCCATATGAATCTTACCCTTTCTCTACTCCTCACTCGTGTCTTTTTCTCCATCATGTTCTTTTCCTCAGTAGTTGTTTTTTCTTTTGAGCTTGGAGTACATCTCCTTGCTGAAGGAATACCTAGCACCTCAAGATCATAACCAACAAAGAAAAGAAACATGTTATAATCCCTGCTCATTTTCCTAATCTCTTCAAGCATGAGCAATTTGATTAATCCAAAATGAAATAAACTAGTGTTCTACCTTCTTAGGTTTCGACTGCACCTATGTGCCATCTTTCCTAGACTTCTGTACAAATCAAAAGGGATGTCTAAAAATGTTTTTCCAATGAAATGTAACAACAATTTGAAGTGAAATTGATACATCGTGTCAAATATTCCTTCACATGTAAAAGATTCCTTATGGCAAATAAAAGTTTCTCATATTTCTCTAACAGCCAATCTTTGGGTATCCCATGAGTTAAATTTGATCCCTTGTGTTCTTTAGAAAATCATCATAATTTATCAACTGAAACTTCATCACTTTGAACCATTTCTCTTGTAACGCCTCCTTGAGTTACATCAAACTAAGCTAACACAAACCATTTTTTTTATGTAAATTAATTACATTATGCACACAGTAGCGGAAGTATGACCCTCTAATGAGATCCATAATTTACTTAAACAAATACTAATTGCATAATACATATCTATTAAAAAAAATTTACATGAATAATAACTTTAACTCTAATTATGAAATGTGTTAGTCAAGAAACTACTAGCGCTCGTAGCAATAACAATTACAGACATGTAACAACAATAAAATAAACAATTTCAAGACTCTTGGTGAGTAACAACAACAGTTTCAACAAGTAACAACAACAAATTCAACAAGTAACAACACTAATTTTAGCAAGTAATAACAACATTTTCAGCAAGTAGAAACAACAACATAAATTAGTTTAAAACTGCTAGTGAGTAACAGTAGCAGCAATGATTAGTTCAAAACTAATGCTTAATATAATACTCAACTTAAAAACAAGTTTATTAATTTGATTAACGTACTTTAAACTTAATAAACCAAACTAATTTCAACCAATTACAAATTATGGCTTAAACTTGGAAAATAACAACATGAAAATTCCTCATTAATAGCATGGCTTAGTGAACAGCACTTCCAACCATTCCTATGAATTTCTTACTCTTCACAAACTTAAATTTTGGTAAATCTTCTCTCATAAATGAATTTCATTCATTAAAAATGAAAAAAAAAACTGTCCATGAGGACAGAGTTCAAGAACTTTGTCCACATGAACTATATCTCACAAAAGATAACAAGTGTTCAGCCAAGCAACAATGACGAATCATGGTATTATGCCTCACTAGTTTGCGATGTTGTAACCCCATGAAACTTAATACCATGAGTCGTCCCCATTATTAGCCAACACTTATTAGCTATTTTAGAGTTAGTGAATTGAAAGTGGCTAAGGCAACGCAAAAAAGAAAGGTAATAAGTTTGAATAAATAAACTATTTTGATAATTGTACCTACATCTTCCGCTATTTTGATAATTTTACCTAATAAACTATTTTGATAACGGTGACAATTCTTGGTATTTTGTTTCACAAGTTTTCCATGTTGCAACCTAATGAAACATAATACCAAGAGTCATCATCATTATTAGCCAACACTTATTAGCTATTTTAGAGTTAGTGAATTGAAAGTGGCTGAGGCAACGCAAAAAAGAAAGGTAATAAGTTTGACTAAATAAACTATTTCGATAATTGTACCTACATCTTCTTTGATGGGGCTTCAGCCAATCAAATTGGAGGTATAGGTGTTCATCTTTTGATCACCCAGGACCACTATTTTTGCTTCAAGTTGGGTGTTGGTCTGAGTACAAACACCAGATTTGAACTACTTGCTTTATGGACTCTCCTTTATTGTGCTAAATCCATGGTCCTTCCCACTCTGCACATTCATGGTGACTCCACAGCCATCATTAATTGGTTCAATAGAAGATCATCACTAACTTTACTTGCACTTGATGGCTGGTGTCAACGTATTCGTGAGATGGAACCTTACTTCATCTAGATAAAAGCAGTTCACATATTTAGAGAACAAAATACGAAGGCTGATAGCTTATCCAAAGAAGCATTAACCTTGGCCTCAGGCCATTTTCAGTTTACTGAATTCACTGATGGTGAATGTACTGATCAGGGCACTTTCCAACTTTTCTAGCCCTTAGCACTTGAGTATTTTATGTGTTGTTGCTATTGACATCCTTCGGATGATTGAGGTGGATGATCCCCTCATATTACTGATCTCTCTTATTTATTGCTTCTTTGGATTAGCTACTTCAGTATTAGACTTGAATTCTTAGTCTGATGAAGGTTAGTGATGTGGATGTAGTCAATATTCCTAGATTAGATGTGTTACCTTTGAATGTTTGTCCAGTATTCCTGTGAAGCTGATCAATTGTATTCCTTAGGGTTGCCTTAGGGTTGAAAATTAGCATGGGAAAACAAGTTAGCGTTGCCCTAGGGTTGAAAATTAATATGGAAAAACAAGCATCATCAAGACAAGCTAAAAGGAATAAATCAGCAAATATTACAGACTGATATAAATGTATTTAACATGCCAAGCAGCCAGATCTGGAAATGTCCGCTCTTCACCACCACTGGGAAATATGCCTCTGAAGTGCAGGCTTATGCACTTCAGAGTAGCACAGTGGTTAAAACATCCACTCTACAGCAATTAACAAAATCCTATAACAATAGTTGTTATTATGACTCTTAAAGGGTCCTAGATGAGATCTGTGCACTTTTAGGCAGTTCAACTTTCAAGCAAAAGAAGCCATCAACAACAAGTATGTGCACCCTAGAAAACATGGAAAATATCATAAAACATATTAGGTAAAATGGATAATCATCTACAACATCACAAAATCATTCATGGGAAAACTAAAAACCACTTCAAGGAGATATGTTCTTTGAAGGAGATAGTCCATTAAAGGAGAACCTCCAGGTTTTGTATAGACATATATTGGCATAAATTGCAGTGTTATATGTGATGCATATGCATAACATATCGTCTCAAGCTTGACAACATTGAAAGGCTAAAGTACAATGGCCACAAGCATACATTTGAAGCTTATGAAGCCTACCCAATTCATGTTAGCAAAAGGCAATGCAAGCAATAAGTTAGAATGGAGACTTGTATGTAACCAAAAGAGGGGCATACATTAGAATTTTTAGGGCTAACAAATGCCCACACCTATTAACCAAACTCATTCTTGACAAGCTTTTTCTTTAACAAGTTATTGGCTTACAGGTCTTTCCAAGTTTTTTTTCTTATAAGTCTTTCCACGTTTTTTTGCTAGTATTTTGCTATGCTTATGCCAAAAAAAAATTTGCCCACGATGCAGGTAGAACCAAACAGGTATTTGTTAGACCTATATTCCTCTAGCGAAGGGAGTTTGGGAAGGCTAGAGGAAAGTGAGACATCCAGTAGGTCTACACGGGCTAGATCAACTAGATGTCAGAAGATCAGAAGAAAATTCAACAAACACATGAATTTTTATCTCCAATGAGGGGGGTCATGTTCCTATGATGATGAGACAATGGGAGACATCGACATGCCCATAAGGTACCAACACCTAGTGAAACAATGGGTGCCTAGTGATCTTCCTAAAGTAAATACTGATTTTTGTGTGAATGAGAGGATATATAGAATTGCACCATCCTCATTGCATGGATTGGGCTTGTTTTGCATGGATGGCATAAATGTTGGATACGGTAGATGTACAGAATTGATGGAGTATGTTAGACCCTGTTACAACTACAGTGATTGGATGCACCTGGTCCAATATATACGAATTATACGTAGATATGGGTTGTCAGCGAATTATATACAACTGAAAGACAAAGCTCAAAATAAAGGAGCAATGATGTACATGGACGGAAGGCCAAAAACAATTGGTAATATTGCGGGGTTTATAAACAGTACACAACTAGGGTCTACATTAAAGCAACCCAACTGCATATTCGAGTCACGTGAAGGAAACCGTGTCTTTGTATGTGCAATTAAATCAATAGCTGCTGGCGAAGAACTGCTTATTGATTACAATTTGAATCGTGTAGATACAAACAATGTTAGTATGGTTGTGGTACAACAAACAATTTAACCACCCTTTTATTAATTATTTTAACGTCTATAGGAATTTTTGTTAGCATATAATTGAAATTATCTACTTTTCATGTTTCCTTATGTAACTTTTAGTATGTTTTTTATGCAGGGTTCTCTCAGGGGCACCTCCATCTCCGTAGATGTTTGGCGACCTGAGTCAAGGCAGCAGGTATACATCGATATTACCAATGTAATATTACATTTTAGGATGGACATACAGATACGTTGTTATGTATTTTCATTAGTATATTAGGTTCATTTATATAATATTATCGATTTTCCATGCAAAGTGTTGATCAGGGAAGCCAACCGGCTATTGATCAGTCGACTACAGCATCAGGGAAACAACCAAACATGAATGTAATTCTCCATTTCAAATACTTTAAAATCGTAAGCATGTCTATCGTGACGCATTATGTTTATTTTATTATGTATTCTTTCGTTTTTATGGTTGCGTTCATGATGGTAATGTTGTCTACCTTTTTTGCAGATTAACCAGGGAAACTCCCCAGCTGTTGATCAGATGACTAGAGACTCGAGGCAACCATTTAACCTAAATGTAATTCCACATTCTAAATACTTCAAAAATGTACATATATAAAACATGTAGCATAGTGTTTATTTTTGTTTTGTTCTGTATTTGTTAGCTTATACATAAGTCGATACATTGTGATTATGTTCTCTACATTTTTTGCAGGTGGCTGATCGAGGTAAATCCCCATCTGTTGATCAGACCACGCCCTCGGCTAGGCATCAGGTAATCCTAGATGTAATCCCTAATATAATTATTTGCGCACACTATATTTTCAAAGACTAAGCAATTTTTATATATTTCAATTGCATACAGGGGATTCCATTTATCAAACGGTGTCTCAAAACTCTTTACATAATGAGATCTCTCGGTTGATGAGAAATAGTGAAATTAGAGAGTCTGCAGACCCGTTGAGGGTGCTACAAAGGACAAGGGAAAAACAAAATGAGGAACGGGTTCGTCTGACATTGGCAGTTCCACTAACATAAGGGCTTGAACAAAGGATTCAATTGTTGTTACAGCAACGTAAACAAGTGTACGTAAGTTATCGAATAAAAATGTAAATTCATTTATAAAAATTTTATAAAATTTGATTTTATATGTTGTTGAACTTATAATACAATGGGTTTAATTTACGATGTTCTATGGAGATTATTAGTGGTGGTCAAGGAAATGTTGGTCCTAGTGACCAAACCACTCCATGTACACCGCATACTGCTCCCATATTGTGCACTGAACAATCGGCAACACGCTCTACGACACCGCCGAGGGCAGCAGAGGGTGCAGCCGATGTTGCCCCACCCACAACAGATGCTGCGGAAGAAGGGGTGGAGGCAGGACTAGATAGAGATGTGGAAGCATTTCCTGGATCTTCTCGTGTGACTAGCACTGGTTCAATAAAGTGTACATTTTTGGTGAATGAAGACCTGGTTCCAATAAAGATAGAGAGGATTCCAGGTCATTATAGATTGTTCAATTTATTTTTTATAATTTGTGTCTAATATACCGATAATATTTTCTAATGTTGACTAATGATGCCAATAATGTTTTGCAGGAAATGATATATTTTATAAACACATGAATTATTTGGCCTTGGAGATATTTGGGCCCACCATCCGCACAATGTGGAACAGGCAGCCAAAAGCTTTAAAGGATGATCTGACTAATCACTTGGTTAGTCTGTTCGAAAAAGATACCTTTGATACATCGAAGGTACTACAGAAGGCTGGAAAACATCTAAAGATTGTCCGAGACCAATATAGGGTTCACCTAGAAAAGAACCCTAGGTATGAGCGCCCTCCAATTATTCCATATATGGAGTGGAAAGCCTTGGTGGAAGATGGAAAAGAGAAGGGCCTGAGAAAATCAGGAAAGATACCACCAGGTGGAATAGGGAGGTATGCAATTCATTCCAAAATGTAGTGGTAAGCCTTATTATTACTAGTTTTTATATCAATTTTGGTACATAGGCTAATGTATTTAAAAACTTAATTAGGCTCTCAGACACATCTAAGGCCACAAAGGCAAGAATTGAAAAAATTGGCCAACACAAGCTTGGGCCTGGTGGTTACTCCAACTTGGCGGCCTGATATGTAAGTATCACAAAACCATAATCCACATCCAAATATCATACAGATTATTATTTTTGTTTTGTTCTAACAAAAGGCTTTAAAATTAATGACATCATGCAAATATGAAGGCCAACCGGTTCAAAGAATTTCCCAGTGCGGATTACATGAAGCTTGGCTTCAAACATGGCTTTGACGTCATTGTTGAACACTGGAGAAGCGTGTCTGTGAATGCTGCATGATCTTCTACTAATCCATCTGGTGCCCAGGTATGTGAAAACTGTATATTTTAATGATAATTTATTAATGCTCATGCAATTTGTTCCTTATAAATAAACTAACGTAAATTATTTATTCCTTTTTATGCAGGAAACTAACGATCCCGTTCATGTCGAGGATGAAGTACATGACCAACCAAACGAAGATCATGCTTCTCATCCGGTAATGAATTTATTAATGTGCTACTGTTTTTTATAGACCATTGCAGATGATGAACATTAATTCTAATTCTACACAATTCAACTACAAAGCATGTAGCTGTAGATCATAACACGGAACAGGTTGGGCCAGTACGAGATAATGTTGAACATGTTGATGTTCACATGGCAGGTAAAAACACACATTCGTAATTTTTTTTAATGAATTACTCATATTTATCAAAATATAAATATATTAATGAAAGATTTTAACATTATTGCAGAAATTCATCACCCCTCGCCTGAAGTTCAACCTTGCGAGCAGACTAGTAGGGATATCGATGATCAGATTCCCAAATATGTGACTCTAACTAAATATTTAAAGAGAAGAAAAGTAAAAAGGAAGTGACTAAACAAATTTTGAGTAATTCTTATTTATAAAAAAAAATAATAATGTTTTTTTCCTCTGTTTTAAGAATGAATGCTTTACTGAATTGTTTACTGATATTTTTTTTTCTGCCATTGACTAAATTAATGTTTTAATGAATGAGTTAATGAATGTTTTTTTCAGCTGCTGAATGATTGAATGGTTTAATGAATGTTATAAAGAATGATTTAATGAAATCATTTTTCAACTATTGAGTGAAATAATTTGCATTGTAGATGCATTGTTATTTGCATTGTGAAATAGTGAAATAAATTGTTATTTGCAAGTATAGGCATTGGGTTTGGGGAGTTGAGAGTGATGTGAAGCGAGGGGAGGGGCCATAAGAGCTTCCATGTTCACGTGGTTGGTCCTGTTTAGTAGAGAATATTAAATTATTCTCGAAACAGAGAGGAGCTCAATGAATGGTAAGGAAGAATACATTAAAAACATCTATTTCTATATTTTTACTCCTCCATTGGAACTTGTTACAGATAGCGTTGAGAAACATTTCCATAGTTAAGAGGCAAGAAATGGAGTTTTGATTAGATCGATGGCCTTATATACATAGTATTTTTGGTTATCCATTTTTTATCAGGTGATATATTCTTACTAATTATAATTTGTTGCTTACATAATTTATGTTAGATCATTATATTTTAAATTCCTTGATTAGATTAAGCAATTGAGTGTCATTTAATGTTGCTTGAGGATTTTAAAGAACTCAGTTACTTGAATTGAATTAGTAAATGATAGATGTTATATTAAATGTGTATATAAATGGTTGGGCATGATAGCATTGGAGATAGATTGTTTGAATACTTGGTCAATTGTAGCAGGATGCATTTATTTTCGCAACACACTCATGTCTTCATTTTATGTTTTCAAGATGCTTTTGAACAAATAATGGCTTGTTTCTACATCATAAGTCCACATTCAATGTTTTCAGGATGCTTTTGAACAAACAATGGCTTGTCTCTACATCATAAGTCCACATTCAACAGCCTTTGCAACAAGAGTTTTTATATACCGAAAAACTAACATTCATTCTTTACTTGTTTATGGATTTTGCAATCTTGCAAATGCAAGATGTGGACAATGGTACACTGTTAAAGTGGACTCTTCAAAGGTTACCTTGGAAAATACTGCAGATCTTCTTCAAGGAGCTGAAGTTTGTGTGTGTGATTTTGATATAGAGACAACCAAGCTTCCTTTGAAGTTCCCTGATGCCGAATATGACATGATAATGATGATTTCACACATGGTGGATGGGTAAGGCTATCTTATTAAAAATCAAGAGGTAAAAACACTTGGCATTGTTTTATGCCCATTGGTCAACCTATCCTTTGTTTTGGGATTTCTTTCATATATGTTTTGGGATTTTTATTGTTTGCAGATTGATGTTGCATTGATTGTTATGAACATCGTTGCTCTTCTTTAGTTTTCCAATTCCTTTTTGTTTGTTCCTGAGTGTGTAGGGGTGGGGCATTGAAGACTTGGACTACACTCCAAAACCAGAATTTGAAGGAAATTTCAAAGTATCAAATGTGCCAAATGAGGTATATCTGCAATTTACTGTTTACCCTAAGACTATAATTCTGAAAACAAGTATTGATCCCCTGGAAGTTTGCTATTTTTTCCAGACAGAGCTTCTTAGGCGGTGGTTCAATCACATGGAAGAATTGAAGCCTGGGATTTATGTCACGTATAATGGAGATTTCTTTGATTGACCATTCATCGAACAACAGGCTAAGCACCATGGAATGAAAATGAGTGTGTATGTTAATTTTTTTATCTAATTTACTGGCATCTTATGCTTGCTGACTGTTGCTGGATTTTTGCTCAATTCTATGTTTAATTGGAAAAGGAGTTTATTATTTAGTGTATTACAATGACTGTATTGATCCACATAGTGGACATCTTAAGGCCCCAATGTACACAGTGTTCTTGAATCCTTTAGAATTTTTTCTCTACCTCTTAAAATTCCTGCATTGTTTTGCAACCAAGGATAGGTTTTTGATCATCATTATAAATTTTGAGCCCTCTATTATCTAGCCATTTCATTTAGCAAGAAAAATCTGTGCTTACCTTGGTTGTTTGGAATTTGCAAGAGTGAAGTTAAATATCTACTGTACATTATTAATAATGATTTAAGATAACATACTCTGTTGTTTCTTTGTCTCTTTGCTATATGAAGTGGTTATGTATTTGTAGGATTCAATCTTATTCTATATCCCTTCCTTGAGCAAAGATAGGCTATTCTAAAAGTATTGAATGCCTCTTGGTCAACAAGTTTATTTTTGTTATTTTTTTTATCTTAGCTGTTTCCTTTGGTCCCCTCTCTTTAGAGACTCTATAGGTTCAATGTCCTCCATCATCACTTATTAAGATTGGGGATGTAAAGCACTCTTTGCATGAGAGCTCTTTCTTATACAGGGAGAAACTTATGCAGATACTTATACAATTAGCACAATGCATATGAAGGATAAACACAATTCTTTAGACCCATTTCATCTTAATCATGTTATAAAAAGCCACCCTTTAGAACTTTAGTCAACTCAAAATGGAGTTCAGGGACACAGACAGTGTATGGGGACTGCTTCATTCCACTTTCCAACTAATAGTCTCACCCAGAGAAGCAATGCATTGTGTTCAACTAGGAAAACTTGATTGCAAGCAACCTTTCTCTGACTCTCTCGAAAGTTAAGTCACATAGGCCATTTCTAAGTGGGTAAGTTGGAACATGCAGGCATGGGATTACGTGACCTTTGTACATGTGGTTCACACTACCTGAGTTACTTGGAGAAGTGTGTAGGCAGAAGTTGTGTTGTAATCACCTACCCTTAGCACATGTAATGTCTCTAGTTAAGGAACATTCTCTTAAAGTGTTCATGGATTGGTTAGATTGGACTTTGTCTTGTTAAGTGGTCCACTTGTAGACCTATTACAGGGTTTGCTTGTAATTACTCTCTTCCTTATTCCATAAATAGAAAGGAGGGTGCTTCTCTTGAGGATATTGAGTTTTCTATTTTGCAAAAAGTAAAGTTAAGAGTAAAGTAGTTGTGATAACTATATGTGCAAGGATGAAATATATACTTGACATAGAATCCTCTAGTTTGCTACCAGGATTCCTTCAGGGATCAAATTCTAGGCTAAAACCATGTGGCCATAAGTGAAATCTTTGGATTTTTTTTTTTAAATCCATCAACAAGCGTCGCTTTTTCGGCGTTCTTCCAACACTCTGGTCAACCCATCTGACGGTCATGCCATGACTCCGATGCTTCCGCCTGTCGGACGATCGATGGTTAAAGTGTCAGACTTCAACGGAAGGCCGACTATTCTAGTGTCGGATTGCGTCGAATTTTCGACACTTCCTGAATTAAAAACCGATGACACTGCCATTTCTCCAACACTTCTGTCCATCGAACGGCCGACGCTGCAAGGGTCAGAGGACGTCGGATTTCCGACAGGTTATGCAATTTTGGTTGGCACTTGGAAAGAAAAATGGTCGAATATGCGACACAATTGTCTGTCGAATCTTCGACCCACATTAGTAGATTGTCGAAGATCCGACGTTACGCCACCGATGCCAAAAAAAAAGTGTATGTGTCGAAAATGAGACAGAGAAGTGTCAAATTTCAGACATGTAAGGCGTCGGATTTTGGGTTGAAATTCTGTTGTGCAGGACAAAATTCTTGAAGAAGCATGGAGTGGCACTAAGACTAGTGTTACGCATCTAAGAATTTTTTGTTCTATTGCATTTGCTTATGTACCTGATGAACTTATAAGAAAGCTAGATAAGAAGAGTGAGTGGTGCATTTTCACTAATTACAGTTAACATCACAAGGCTTACAAGTTGTATAATCGTGTCACCAACAATATTGTGGTGAGGAGAGATTTGAAGTTCCTTGAAGACAAATGCTGGAGTGATCCTTCAAACATACAACAACAAGAAAGTTCAAATATGCAAGATCTACCAATTAGACTTCCAATATTGGAAGTACAACAACAACAAGAAACACTAGCATACATTCCACCTCAGAACCAGAAAACCAGAAGTTTGAGGGAGCTATATGAGCATGCTCCTGTTATTAATGAGCAACTTCAGTGTGCTATGTTTTCCTGTCAGCCCACAACTTTTGATGAAGCGGTGAAGGATGCAAAGTGGGTACAAGCAATAAATGAAGAGATTGATGCTATTGAGAAGAATTAGACTTGGGATCTTGTTGATATCCCTATAGGAAAAACCAATATTGGAGTCAAATGGGTCTATAAGACCAAACTGAATGAAAAAGGAGATCTTGAAAAACACAAGGAAAGGTTCGTTGCCAAAGAATATGCACAAAAAATGGTGTAGATTATGATGAAACCTTTTCTCCTGTAGCAAGGATGGATACCATCAAAGCTAAATTTACCATTGCAACACAAAATCAATGGAATATTTATCAAATGGATGTGATATCTGCCTTTCTCAATGGTATTCTTGAAGAAGAAGTCTATGTAGACCAACCACCTGGATATACTGTCAAAGGTCATGGACATAAAGTGTTTAAGTTGAAAATGGCCTTGTATGGTCTAAAACAAGCTCCATGAGCTTGGTACAATAGGATTGACTCTTATCTCATCAACAATGGGTTTAATAGAATCAACAATGAGCCCACTCTTTATGTAAAAATAGATCAACGAGGTAAAATGTTGATTGTATGTCTTGATGTTGATGACATGATTTACACTGGTAATTTGATGCTTGAATAATTCAGGACAGTCATGAAAAAGGAATTTGAAATTACTAATCTAGGTCTGAGGAAGTACTTTCTTAGTCTGGAAGTTACTCAAACTGGTCAAGGTATTTTCATTTGTCAGCATAAGTATGATAATGATATTTTACAAAGATTCAGAATGGGTAAATGTAAACAAGAAGAAACCTGAATTACTCTAGGCACCCAGTTAACAAAGACTGATGATGGACCAGCAGTAAATTCTACACTCTATAAAAGAATGCTAGGAAGTTTAATATATTTTACTGCAACTAGACCTGATTTGATGTATGTTATGAGTCTTATTTCTATATTTATGAAGTTTCCCAAATACTCTCACTTGAAATTTGGAAAAATAATTATGTGATATGTTGCATGCCCATTTGGATATGGCCTTTGGTACACTCAATCACCAGACAATACTCTCACAGGGCACACTGACAGTGATTTTGCAGAAAGTATTGATGATAGGAAAATCACATCTGGTTATGCTTTTCATTTGGGTACAAATATGATCTCTTGGGAATCTCAGAAACAACCCATTGTCAGCATGTCATCTACAGAAGCAGAATATGTAGCAACCACCACAATAGCTTGCCATGCAATTTGTATAAGAATACTTTTAAAGGATGCAGGACACACAAAAAAGGATCCAACTCCTATATTTTGTGACAATAGTTTTGTAATAACATTGTCCAAGCATAATGTCTTTCATAAAAAGAGCAAATATATTAACAGTCACTATCATTTCATTCGTGAGTTAGTCAATAATGGAGATATTACATTATTGTTTTGTGGCTCTAAGGAGCAATTGGATGACATGTTCACCAAACCATTGGGAACACATGCATTTGAATATCACGGAGAGAACTTAGGCATTGATAGTGTTGAATATATTCTACCAGTTGAGATTAAGGGGGTGTGTTAAGAGTTGTAATCTCAATGGTCCACTATGGTCAATAATGCATTAATTACTTGGTTAGTTGAGTAGTTGATTTGGTCACCTTATCTCAAATAATGACCAATACTATTTTCTGACCCATGGTATTGTCCCATGGTTTTTTTGTTATGTAGTCCTATATATGATGTTGCTTAATAATGAGAAGACAATCAATATGCCCACTATTGTTCCATCATTCCTGCTTCATTACTTTGTAAACTTTAACAAAAAACATTGTTAAATATCTCATCCAACTACTCTAACCTCACAGAGATCCTGGAAAAAAAAAATTGTTTGGTGCTTAAGTTTTTTCCATAAGCCAATTGATTACACCGTCTTCCCACAAACATGCGTCTTATTCCCTCACAAACGAAGCAGTATAAGCGCTAACCAAAACTCCCAACCCGTCAGACTGAGGCAGATCCATTCTTACTGAAATCACAATTTAAATTGCTCAAATCACACTTTAAACGATCTAGATAGTTTTAAAATCAAGAATTTAGTCTAAAACAAACAACTACAATTACTGAAATTGTAAAATTACAAAGATACTAATTTCCAAGAACAATTTTGACCTTTTTTTTATCCAAAATTCATTTGAAAAGCGACTCATTTTAGTTTTCTTTTATCCTACTTGCTCACAGACTTACATACCTGACTGGTTAGCTAATATCAAGGGAAACAATATTTAGCCTGCTGCAGGCCATTTAATGTGGCAGCAGCAGGCTTAATTCCCGTTAGATCTGAAGCTACTGAAAATCTAATGGACATCAAGCTTACTACCACTGCATTAAATGACCTACAGTAGACTGAATATTGCTCATTGAATCCCTTCCTCGCAAGTCACATGAGATACCTATATTCTTTAAAAACGATCATGATCACATACGTGTCTTTTCTAATTAACATAGGCGGGCTCATTCACTATGGTCAAACTTTAATTGTATGTGACAACTAGATTCAAGATAACAACGATGACCTCCCTTTTCTCCTCCACCACTGGTAGTGGTCACTAGCCACTAGTCATCTTATCAAGGGTGGGGAATTGGGCTTCCTGTTAACACATTGGCGACTACAATAAGACATGGCGGTGGAGACTCTTTTTGAAATAACGGCATCTCCTTTTTGAAATGGTGAGACTTTCTCCTATCTAACACGTTACACAAATCACTCCCCGGAATGAGTCATTTTCGAAATGGCGACTCTTTTATTCGTACACAATGTAGGGACCATTTCTACTTCATTACTTTGTAAAATTTAACAAAAAACACTATTAGATCTCTCATCCAACTACTCCAACCTCATAGAGATCCAAAAAAAATGGTGCTTAAGTTTTTCCCATAAGCCAATTGATTACACCGTCTTCCCACAAACATGCGACCGATTCCCTCACAACGGAGTAGTATAAGAGTTAACCAAAATGCCCAACCCGTCGGATTGAGGCAGAGCCATTCTTATTGAAATCACAATTTAAATTGCCCGAATCACAATTTAGATGATCTAGATAGTTTTAAAATAAATAATTTTGTGACAAACAACTACAATTACTGAAATTGCAAAATTACAAAGATGCCAATTTCCAAGAACAATTTTGACCTTTTTTTATCCAAAGTTAATTTGAAAAGTGATGTGTTTTAGTTTTCTTTTATCCTACTCGCTCATAGACTTACATACCTGACTAGTTAGATCATATCAAGGGAAACAATATTCAGCCTGTTGCAGGCCATTTAATGTGGCGGTAGTAGGCTTGATTCCCTTTAGATCTGAAGCTGCTTAAAATCATACGGAAATCAAGCCTTCTACCACCATATTAAATGACCTACAACAGACTGAATATTGCTCACTGAATCCCTTCCCGGTGAGTCACACGAGCTACCTATCTTCTTTAAAAACGATCATGATCATGTATGTGTCATTTCTAATTAACACAGGGGAGCTCATACACTATGGTGGCACTTTAATTGTATATGACAACTAGCTTCAAGATAACAATGATGACCTCCCTTTTCTCCTCCGCGACTAGTAGTGGTCACTAGTCACTGGTCAGCTTATCAAGGGTGGGGCATTGTGCTGCCTGTTAACACATTGGAGGCTACAACAAGACATGGCGGTGGCGGCTCTTTTTCAAATAGCGGTGTCTCCTTTTTGAAATGGTGAGACTTTCTCCTATCTAACACGATACACAAATCACTCCTCGGAGAAAATGAATCCTTTTCGAAATGGTGACTCTTCTATTTGTACACAGTGCAGGGACCAGGCATGGAATTTCAAATCAACTTTTCCTGTCCAACCGAAATTTGATGACAGTCTTGGATTTTTAGTGCCCTTCACTTTACGTTTTACCTGAATTCATGACTGTCAAATTCGTTTACATATAATATTTCAACCTAATTTTATCTAATTTTCAGCAATCAATACAATAAAATAAATACAACAAAACAATGGGCAAGATTTACTTTGAAATCAAAGTGAATAATTTCTTCTCTGAACCATTTTTTGCTATTAAAAATTAAAATAAATACACAAAAATAATCTATGGTCCATATTGACTCTGAAATCAAAACCAGAAGTGAATAATTTCCTCAGTGAACCAAATATGTGTCAGTATTTAAATATTTTAATAGATCAAATATATATGCTATGCTTAATTTTTTTAATGAAGTAGACATTTTCTATGGACAAGTAAATGCTACTCAAGTTATCACTCCCATGCTTGAAATCAGCTACACAAGCAAAAACCTAAGTGAAACTCTAGAACAAACAACTGCCCAAATTGATGACAGACTTAGGAATTATGTATTCACCAATCGTAATAATAATAGTTTCAAGCTACAACCAAAACATAAATGGTTAACTAATTGTTGATAAATGGTTAAGTTACAAATTCCAGTGCTCCCAGATCGAGCAATTGAAATTGGACATTCACATAAATACCAAAAAAACACATTTGAACACCTTCAAACTTTCCCCAATAGAATGAACGGATCCTCTACCAGCACAAAGGCCTAATTGTTGATGCTAAAGTCAATAATTGAAAATGACGTTTAGCTATTAAATCATTTTCCATGAAACTCTAGAGGAAATCGGATATGTATTCACTGTGAAAAACAAAAAAATATAATTGTTGGAATGGCTACATGTTTAGTACGTAACCCTAAATCCATATGGATTAAGAAGGTATAAAATATCATCAAACTTTTGAAAAGACACAACTTGCACATGGACTGCTTCAACATAAATCATTTATTATTTTATTTGTAATTGGGATATCAATCCCTTGTTATTTAATGTTTCAGTTTGCTTATAACCTTATTATCATTTCCATTCAATTTGAAATAAAAATTCTTTAACATTTTCCGACTACTAATAACCTCTTATTCATAAATATCTAAAACATAGAAGATTCCAACCCAACTTCCAGAAAAATGAGACAAGTTTAGATATATATTTTGATAATCAAGATCGAATCTGCTATATCTTGATCGAGTCAAATTTTTTGGGCGTTGGATTAGTGAGGGTCCTGGATTATACATGCAGGGAGAAGAAATTCAGGGAAGTGAGCTACAAATCCTTCCCTGTTGGATAGCTTATGATGGATGAGAACATAAATGAAAGAACCTCCTTCCACTGGACTCCAACCCCAAGTCTCTGCACGCTTCTCCAACTTCCAAGAAAAACCCTATGGTTAAAACACAACTAATTGGCCACAAAGAAGAGAAACAAGAATGAAATGGAAAGGTGGGCAGTGGAAACCTGTTGTTGAGATAGGATTTGGAAAGCATAGGGTTCGATCTCGGGAAGATGCATCTCACAGGCAAGAAAAATAAATGATACTCCAACGTGACTATTATACCTTGTTAGGCAAGCTTTTGACCGAGAGCTAGATGGATCTTAGAATCATGGAGAAGCCACATAAGGATATTACTCGGTGAACAGAGCAGAGTGGCAGATTGTGGTTCTGCAAATTCTCAAACTTGAGTTGCAGCTGACAAGATGAAGCCTACAGATACTAGCTACCAACTGGAAACTACCAACTCTAAAGTCTGTCTCTCAGAGCCATTAATTCCATTAATGCTATGGTACCAGCGTTAACTACACCAGCTCCAAGAGTTTCAAAACCATGCCAAGTGCCATCATAGCAGCCGTCCAAGTGCCATGGCCCATTTGATTTGGTGATTGACATTAACATCTAGTACTATGGTCTTAGTGCTAACTTGCGAAATATCATGCTCACAAGTACTTCCATAAATGACGGGTGGTGGATACAACTCGACATCAAATTGACACTTTTGATTTTTTCATACACATAGATGCTGACGTGTAGACTCCAATCTTAAGTATCAAATACGTTCTAATTTTCTCAATATGTTCCACATGACGTCAAATTCCTGGAAGGGAATCTTAAACTTTGGACGGTCACGAATCACGATGATTCTTCTAACGACGGCTTGATATCTTTTCACAGCAACGACTAGTAGACATTTGATATTTTTCTTCTTTCAAATGGAGATCTATCTACGTCACTAACTTGCCAAACCATGTTAGAAGAAAATTTTATGTTTTCTTCTTTGAAATGGACATCTATCTACGTCACTAACGAGCCAAACCATGTTAGAAGAAAATTTATTTTACATAAGAGATATTTATGTAATAGCATTGATGATATATAAGAGATATTTATGTTATGTAATAATATTCCTATGTTCTTATGAATAATGAATATTTACTATCACGAGGTTATTACACCCTCACTAGGTTATTTCACCCTCACTTATATTATGTATATCTAATAGTGATGTGATGATGAGGCTATCGCATCTCTTAAAATATGATTATATATGTATTTCAATATTCTAATATGTTGCTTTGTCAAAAAATTATGTCATACATGCAAATTTATATGGACAACATTGAACATTAAATTACAAATGAAATATGTTAAGGGTTGGGAGCATTTGTTTCGGGTTAAACGAGGATAATATTTCCAAAATAGGTGGAGGTCTATTTCACTTGAGGTTTTTTTTTCTCTCCATCAATCAAGATTGGGTATAATTGTTAAGGTGTGAAGGCTTTCGACAACATACCTTTGATTCTATTTGTTAAGACTTTAGAAATCAACTTGTACATACAATTACATAAGGATATATGTCTAATATCTTCTATTGTTTTAACCTTGTCCACTTTAGGGGTAAGAGTTAAGAAAGTAAAATTGAATGTTTCCAAAACTCTGCCTTTAACCCTAGATTCTTCAACAACAAATAGTAGATATTCTCCAATAAACTCAAACATACTCGAATAAAACTGAAGTGGCCAACCATATGGTCTAGGACTCTTGTCATGGTACATAGATTTGATTGCCTGAAATAGCTCTTCTCTTGATATAAGTTCTTTAAGGGTGAGATTTTGTTCTTTAGATACCAAACTAGGAAAGTGAGAAATTATATCAAACATAGATGCAATAGGCACTCCATGGTCCTCTTTATAAAGACTAGAGAAATACTTTACTCCAATAGAGGTTGTATCATGGAATCCTAAAACCATATCCTTGTATTCATTTTCAGTTTCCCAGATTGAGTTGATATGTACTATGTGCTTAATGTAATTGTGATAAAAATTTGTGTTATTATCTCCCTTATGGAGCCAGATGGATCTTATTTTTAGCCTCCTAAGGGTAGCTTCCTCATCCTGTAATAATTTCCTTCTTTTGGTCTTAAGTTCTAGACTATGATATTTCTATTCAGTCGATTTAAAGCCTTTAGGAGATGACGAGTAATATGTATCAAATTGTTCCTCAGTAGTGAGAAGATACCTAACATTTGTTTTCTTGCAATTATCCTCCTAGGGTATAGTGTGAGTCTTAAGTATTTTGAGATTGTTCAGAAAGTGAACATCAATATAACATTGTACAATTGGGATAAAAGGAGTCCAAGTAGACTTGACCAAGTTATGAAATCCATCATCTTGTAACCAGGTGGCATTAAACTTAAATGGAGATGTAAGTTTACTCATATCCCCTCTAAATTCCATAAATACAGGAAAGTGATCAGAGTCACCTCCTATTCCAATCCATTTCTTTTATGTTGGAGATGTTGAGCCATTTATAATAACTGTATAAGAATAGAGGAGAGGCATCCCAAAATCCAATTGACTATATCCAAGTTGAACCCTATGTGGATCAACATTAGTCTTAAATAAATCCAACTTATTCCATTGAAATATTTTAAGAGATCTAGTTATATGATCATACCTAGGATCTTCCTAATTTTTAGGTCGTGTAAAAACTTTGGGGCATCCCCAATAGACTCAAGAAATTTTTCGTCCTTTGATGAAAGTAAATTGTTCCGGAGATAATACTTATGATAGGATCGGCTTGAGGCATTTCGCTAAAGTTTTAGAAACAATTTTGTATATTGTGTTGCAAAGCGATATGGGACAAAAATATCCAAAGCTGAGAGGATTATCCATTTTTGGGATTAGTTCTAAGAAAGTGGTGTTGAAAGATCAAAGAAAATTTCCAACCCATCTAACCTCTTCCATGACATGAAGTAGATTTCCTATCATCAAGTCAAAAAATCTCATAAAAAGCTTATTGGTCCATCCACTAGGACCCGAGGCTCTTATCCTTCGTAAAATTTTTCATCACACCTTCAAGTTCTAACAAAGTAACTGCCTCAATGAGCTTATTATTGACCTAGTAAAAGATCATCCTTAAGAAGGACATGCAGGTTCTAATAATCTCAACAACATTAGCTTATTTTGGCTTCGAATAGATACTCGAGAAATGTTGTATTCCCAATGATATTAGGTTCAAGAATCCTCTTCTCATCTCACCATACAAACCATGCAAATCTAAGATTCTATTGAGAGTCTTCTTGTATCTAGCCATCTTATGAGAAAAGGTCAAATTTTCATCTACCAAAGCAAGCCAGGTAGCACAAATTTCCACCCACCAGTTGGATTCCCTATCAAGCATTAATTTGATTTTTTTGGACTCAACCATTTGATGCGTTGTATATTTTCCTATGAGAAGGGTTGATGGGATGGTTCAAGGCGCAGTTCCTTTAATTCAACTTCAATATCCTTAAATACTTTTATCTCTGCCCTTATAACAATGGATTGCTTTTTACAAGACAACTTTATTGAGACTTTTTAAAGCGTTGGTAAGCTTTTGGATGGTGTTATCATAAATTCTTAATCAATGTGGACAATGATTATTTCCCTAGTCTACATGGGGAATATCTAAAAGAAAAGAATCACAGCAATGCATCCTCTCCCTAGATTGTCAAACTACTTGAATGTCAAGCTTTCTTACCTCACAGAGAAGGTGATCCTTGACTTGTGAATTCTCTTACGATCGATGTACCTGCAAAACAATGTTAGGAACAAGATACAAAAGTGAACAACAAGATAATTCAACGATATATACTAATGATCAAGGAGAAAAGTACTGAATAACCGATATTAGCACAAATCATTCATGGGGAAGGGGAACACATTTGAATTAACATAATAATAGAAGAAAAAAACAAACAAGGCCTTGATGTTGAAGATTTGTTCTCACTATGTCTTTTGACTCACAACCACAAGATCTACAAATTCTACAAATCTTACTCACAAAACCACACTCTTCACCTCCTATACCAATAATGATTTCAGAAGCATAAAGGTGCTCTCTTGGTCCTCCAACTTCCCACATCCATGAGGGTAAGCTTGTATATATAGGCCAAAGAGGTTGAGATTCTTTGGGAGGAAAGTGAGGGATCATCCCTAGAGGCTAGGCGTACGAATGCCACCTAGTCTAGGCAGTTGGGATGAGCCTCTACGAGGACTTGAAATATTCTCTTTTTTCCATTTTAACAGTGTTGACGCTCTTTGTGCACTAACCGGAGGCACTGAAGCTCCTTGTCCTCGGGACACAAATGTTTATGACACACCTTGTCATTAGGCAATAGGATTCAGGCAAGGATAACGGTCTATGTTAGAAGGAAAAGGGCTTCAGACCTCCTAGATTTGAGAAAAAATATCCTTCAAAATATGGTTTGTATAGGAAACTTCAAGGGATTGAGCATAAGGACAAATTTTGGGTGTAACAGAATGCCCCCCAAAGCATGAAGCTAGAGGGATGTGGTAGGTAAAATACTTTTCTAGATATGATATAGAATCAAAGGGAAAATACTGGCGAGTGAAGACTTGACATAGTACCAGTTACAAATTATCTGACTCAAATCATGGCTGCTGACCAATACATTGCAGATCCATCAATAATGACCAAGTCATGGCTACTAATAATACATTGTAGATCCATGATAAACAATACTCAAATTGGGAAATAGCTATGGAATATACATTTTAGATCTATGCCATCTTGACTCAAACTTGAGCATAGCCACCAGACATACAATGTGGATCCATGCAATGACTCAAAAATACTCCATCGCAACCCAAGGATAGGAACATATTCAAGTGAATACCTAACTTCTCAGGGTCTTCATTCCAATCCCAAATAGTACAATTCTATCCATGTGAATAGATGTCCTGATGTCGAACATGGTAGAAAATACTTGATTACTGGTCACTAACATATACCATTAACAAGTGTGAGGGAAGTCACCATTAATGTCAGTGATTCCCAAAGTACCCTAGTACACTCCCATGAATATGAATGAATTAGTTGTAGTTGAACAATCGACATAATATTCCAATCAAAGGTCAATTATGAAATCCTATTGTCGAAAGCAAGGAAACCATCCATTGAGGCATGCAAGATTCAAGGTACTTGACTGGTTTCTAAGACTAATTCCCAGATGAAGCACTAGTGTCGACAAGAATATACTCATCAAAGGAGAGCCATGATGTTTCCCCCATCATCAACATGAAACTTGGAACAAAATTGATTTTGGATGTGATTCTGATAATTGAACAACTATGAGACTGACTCAGATATGATCGACTCGAAGGAAGGTAAAGTAAATACATAAGTATACTATGATAAAGACTCCCCTTGAGCATTGAATGGCACTACAAATGACTTGGCACCATTGAATCAACGACGCAGATACCAAATATATTTCAAAGACAGGACGATGCATTCTTTGAATCGACTCAAAGGAGTGAAATGACTCATGAAAGTGGATCGACTCGATGACAAGATGAATACCCAACTGTTTTAATGAAATGTAGACAGGTGCCATGTTCAAGAGTGACTAGGAGCTTCCATTAACACAAATGAAAAATATCTCCCCATTCCCTTAATTTCCCCATCACGATGGATGAGTACCTCTTTTATTTTTAACGAGCTTGAAAAGGGTAACAAACATTTGGTATAGCTCATCAAGTGATGAGTTCAACCTCATATGTTTAATGAACTTGAGAAAGGAGGGGTTCATTCCCAGAAAATGGTCCTTGATCGCTTAATTTCATGAGTCCAAAGAAGGTAAAATCAATCATCGTTTCATGTTTAGAGAGTCTGAAATGACTAAGAAGACTCCAAAGTGAATTTTTTTGGTAAATTTAGTCCCCGAGCTATGAAAAAAGTATAAACTGATATCTAGGAGAACACTTCTAGTCACAATGAACTAGAGTATACCATTTTCGTAAATTATTCTAAATGGTCCAAAAAAGGGTTAAACTATCACCGAATAGACAACCTTTCAAATACTTTTACAAGCGTGAAAGAATCAAGTTCGCTTGGCTATCTTTTCGTATTTAAAGAGCCTAAAAAGAGATTAAAGACAACTCCAAGGGGGTTTCCTTTTTTGTATCCATTTTAATGAGCCCGAAAAAGAGGTAAAATCATACTCGATACCTTTTCTCTAAGTTTTTAATGAGAACGACTAGGGTATAAAAGGAACTCAAAACCTTTTTCATGTTTGAATAGAGAGTATGAAAAAGAAATAAACTAAGCTCAAAACCACTTTTCCTATTTTAACCAAAGCAAAAAAAATGTAAAAAGTAAGCTCAACACCATCTTACTGTTTTTAACGAGCTTGAAGATTAGTTGGAAGAATGCTCAAGGAATATGCTTCATTTTTTAACAAGCTTGACCTATACTAGGAACTATGCTCAGTTAGTCGTTTGATGGTTTAGTGAGCTCGAAACTAAAGAGAAAGTATGCTAAAACTGAGTCCCATTAACATGTCTTTTCCCAACATGTGTCCAATGGTTGGTACTTTCCCCTAGTATAACTGTTAAGTAGCTTAATTCCAACAAAATGTAAAAAGGTTGGATACATGCCCCTCAAGTTTTGTTTTGTCTACCTACTCTTCTCTTCATCCAACTAAATTTTGGGTTACTCCTAGGAAAAGGTTCACTAGAGACAGAAGAAGAAAGATTACAAAATGATACAAGACGATGAAATGAAGGTTCAAGTATTGAGTCTTCTAAAAACTTGACCCATTAGAAGAATTTGTTTCAATTTTTATCGATCTTGACACGAAAAGGGAACTCTGCTCATAACGACCTATTTCATTTTTACACAAGCTTGAAACATAAAAGAACTATGCTTGTGGTAACCTGTTTCATTTTTTAACAAGCTTGAAAAGGAATAAAACTATGCTTGAGGGTGGTTTTATTTTTTAATGAGATTGAAACCATGAGTAAATTATGCTTAAGGGCACCTGTTCCATTTTTAACAAGCTTGAAACATAAAGGGAACTATGCTCGCAAACATCTGTTTCATTTTTTAATGAGCTTGACACAGAATGGGAACTATGCTTGTGGTTAGTTCGTACCCAACATGATGTCCAGAGGTTGGTAGGTTTCCCCCATTACAGAAGGCACTAGCGGCTTAAATCCATTATGATGTACAGGAATTGGAGACATGCCCCCAAAAATTCCCCATGATGGGAAGACGTTATCGACTTACAAATTACTGAAATTCAACATGATTTCTAGAGTTGATAGGAATGGCCAACGAAGGGGAACGAACCACAAGAACATGCAGGATATTCAGGGAAGTCTAATGCCTAGGAGTTACATGATGATCAGGTTTAACAAATGAAAGTTGATCAATGGTCACAATCTTCCCATCGTGGAGAAAATGCATAAATCTAAAAAGTGTGGACCCTACAACTTTCATGGAGTAAACATAATATCGTCCAAGGAGAAATTTAAAATCTAAGGGACCTTGGACTACCATAACATCGATGTAGACAATTTTCCCTCCTAAGGTAATAGGTAAGTGAGGAAGGATCCCTAATAGTGCAGTAGGTCTTCTATTAAAATCTAGTATCTTATCGGTGGCTGGCACAAGCTGATGAGAACCAATAGCTTTCCAAGCAATTGATGATATAATACTAACAAAATCCCCTTCATCAACAATAGTGTGGAGTATTCTCTTAGCGGTTACTCGTACAGATATATGGAAATGAACACTCGAATGACTATGAGATTCTGTTAGATTAATCCAATCAAAGGAAATAACCTCAATACTTGGAGAGGGTTCTCTTGAAGCAGACATCATTTTTCCTTGCCTAAAACAATCTCAAATGACAATGAAAACTTCAGCGGGTTTCAGTTCACTCTAAACTAGAAGATGAGATGAAGATTGTGTCAAAGTGACTACTTCCGTATTAACACTCTTTGATGAAAGAGTGGATTGGGTGGATATGACATCAAATTGACCACTTTAACTTCACACTTCAAAGGAAGAGTGGGACGAACTACATGTTCTTCACTCTCTAAAGAAAGAGTGGGATCGACCGAGGATGGAACTGGATTGACCACTTTATCAACCAATGGGAGGTTGAGGGACAACTTACGGTAACCTGTTGGAAGCCATTTTTGAGGAAAACTAATATCTCCCAACAACTTTGAAGCTTCATCCATGCAAGGAAAAAGCTAAGTAAGGTGCATGTCCTTACATAGAAAGCAAGGATTTCTGACTTTTCCTTTTCGACTCTTAACCACATAGTCATTGTTGGAAGGGGTATCATCAGTATGATGGCCAGAGGCATATGACATGGGTTGTTGGGAAGCCTTAAAACACACTTCTAATACTTTAATTGGGCCATGAAAATCCTTAAGAAAGTGGTCACCCTTGCAAAGTATGCAAGGGAACTTAGGATTATGAGGTGTTTTTGTGGGCATACCAAAACTCTCAGCATTGTGGGGAGTAGTTGGTTGAGATTTGTTTTTTTTCTTGTCTTTCTCATTCTTCTTAATCTTCCTTTTCTTCTTCTTTTTATCCACCTAATTACTAGAATCACAACTTTCAATAGGCGAAGAAGGATAAATAGAAGAAGACACATATGGCGAAGAAGGTGAAAGTTCAACGTGATGTTGAAGTTCATGTGATGGATATTTAGGATTTGAAATAATTGGTGCACTTGGTATAACCGAACTAGAGAATAATCATACAGTTAATCCTACAATCAATCCAAGAAGACTTAACGTATCCATGATAGGAGGACCAACATTTCCAAATGAAGGAATAACAAAAGGTTCCCCTTGAGAATGGGTCTCTTGGTTGGTAGTTCAAGAAGGCATAGCCATTGCTACGTAACATAACAACCTCTCTCTTTAATACTTTTAACTGTATAGGAAACAAGCACTACTCAATCTAAAGCAATAAGAAAACATGTGAAAGTAGTGGATAAAAATTCAAGATCCTCACAGGATTGTCAAACCATCACAACTCGTTATATACTGCAGGGTCCAACAGTAAAATGTGACAAGGAGAATTGGAACAGCACCCTTTCCTGAATACCCGAATACCTGGACGATACGTACGTAGTAATCTATTCGAGTTTTGTTCTCAATGTATTGTGATGATATGATAGCCAAAGGGATTTTCTCAGATGATTTCAGGATCCCTAATGGTGTCTCTCAATATACACAAGGTACATGAGAGCTCAAATTTGTAGAAGTGTTGTCTAATGCACAACTATACGAAAGTGGTCTTCCTATATATTGTTGAGCACGTGAAATACCTTTATATACACCATAAAAGTACGTGAAAGGTCATTCGATATACCAACAAGTATGTGTAATAACCACACAGTCCCCAGGATGTAGTGTAGGAAGTAAACGACAAGTCCTATGCTTAAATACACCAGAACATGTCTCTAATCTATCACATACTTCTTGCTAAGAATTTTAACCTAACTAGAGCTTATTTTTATCTGAAGCGGTTAACTAGACATGCAAGGATGAGATGTAAATATTTCAATTTTTCTTTTAATGGATGCCCTACTTATGAGAGAGTAAGAGGTTATTTTCCTAAAGGCATAAAATTGAATAACATACTCCCAAACTGGAAACTAGAATTTTCTTTCCTATCTTTCCGAGAAAAATGAAAAACGAATCTCTAGGAAGAAAAATATCTAAATAACGTTTCCAATAAAAAAACAAATCAAAAGAAGAGACTTGTCGCTTGACGAAGAACAAAAGAAGAGACTCATCCCAAAGGATTCCATAATGCCTCGCATATATGGCTTACCGAAAGTACACAAGGTTGGAAATCCTTTAAGACCTATTGCTACTACAATAGGTTTACCCACATATGCATTGGTGAAGTATCTCACGAAGAAGCTTAAACCTCTCACAGGAAATGGCTTTTCTTTTATAAAAGACTCTACACACCTTATGGAAATGTTGAAGGATTGGAAGATGTGTGAGAATGATACCTTAGTCAGTTTTGACATAGTATCCCTCTACACCAAGATTCCAATTGATAAAGCTATCGATGTTGTGAAAGAAGTCTCTAATGATTATATTTCCAATCTCGTGGAGGTATGGATCATATCAACTTTCTTTGTCTCTATAGGAGAAATACATGAACAAATGGAAGGAGTCACTATGGGGTCACCTCTCTCACTAGTGGTCACGAACCTCTTTATGGAACATCTAGAGAAAAAATAAATTGACCCATCCCCTCTCAAACCTAAATGGTGGCTAAGATATGTGAATGATGTATACAACAATTGGCCACATGGTGAGGAAAGGTTAATGGACTTCACAAAACATCTTAATAGCCAGTGCGGAAGCATAAAATTCACCATAGAAAAGGAGGACATCAATTTCCTTCCATTCTTAGATGTAATCACCACAAAGAAACAAGATGGTTCCTTAGCCCATCAAGTGTATAGGAAGAAAACACATACGGACTGGTACTTACACGTAGATTCCCACCACCATCCAACACAAAATATTGGGATAATCAACACTTTGGACACTCGAGCACTAAGGATCTATGAAAAATACCATCTTAAATACGAATTAGAGTATCTAAAATTGGACCTTATAAGCAATGGATACAAATATAAACAAATCACTAACATTGTTCAAAAAACATGCATCAATAAATAAGAACTCAGATGGAAGACAACTTTGTGGCGAAGACTATTCTCCCTTAAATCCATGGCACTACTGATAAGATTGCCAAGATTCTAAGAAGGTGAAACATACAAGTTGCTTTCTCCCTTCCAAACTCCCTCAGAAACATGCTAGACTCGTCCAAAGATCCCATTGATCCAAAACTACAAAAAAACGTGTATGTAATACCCCGCTCATATGGAAAGAAATACATTTTGGAAACATATCTCTCCATAGTGACAAGGTTGAAAGAATTGTATAATTATTAGATTCATTTTGATAATATATTGTTTTGGTTGTGATTTCAAGATTTTAATTATATAACTAATTTTTTTAATAGTTAGATAAGTTTATTTATTAAAAAATGTCAAAATAAACACATAAACAATAAACATATTTAACTCCATTTACTAAAAAAATCAAAATAAATATATACACAATTAATTCAAAATAAACAAATGAACCATAAATATAACATCATCATTTAAATAAATAAAAAACAAAATATATACACATGAACAATAAGCATGTGAAAGAACGGGACTACGCGATGAAGATTATGGTTCTTGGTTTGATTTTTTCTAGGGTTTACCTTTACCCTACTACGTCACCGAACTACGTCACAGAACGTAATCCTTCGCATTGATGAATCTGGCAGAAGGGTAGGTTTTGCCTTTATTTGATATCTCGTTATCTGTTTTTCTAAATCGTCCTACCTCCAGGTCTTTGATTTGGTTTCCCTCTGGCAGTGGTTGGGGGTGACACGTCTCTATACACTTCATTGACCTGCAAGCATGTCGCTCTGTGCTATCAAACACTTGGATCGCATGTCGCCTAAAGATTTCGATGCAGTTAAGGCGCCTCGGGGGAAATTACTGGGATTTGATGACCCTGTTTTGCCTTTATGTGTTGATGCATTATCGCTCAGGCAGGATGATGGGGTGCTCTATGTTGCAGATGAGGTTTTGGATTATACTTCCTTGCAACTTGACTTATCTTTTCCTATGAGTGATGGGTTTAGTGCTGATAAGGGATTTCATCATTTTGTTTCATATGATGATGATTTTTCTGAGAACAAGCCTGGTAGGGGTTCACTGTTTGAGGATTTTACAGTACCTGTTGAGGATCTTTCGTTTAAAGGAGAACAGGTTAAAATTGATCCACCGATTAAGGACTTCTATTTTGAGCAGCATTTGGTTAGGGATAGTGTTATTCGAGTGGTAGCTAAACACTTGAAGAGGCCAAGACATATTATCAGGAAAGTTGGTAAACCTGTCATGATGGTTTTCGGTGAGGACGTTTGTTTGAACGACATTGTTTTGACAAACGCCACGACTCTGGTGGGAAGATTTGGTGGTCAAAAATTCAATTCTAAAGGTGTCAATAATTGGGCAGCTGTTTCTTGGAATGACTGCATCAGTTTGTGTCCAGAAGTTTTCATTCTTCCTCACGGATGGATTGCTTTCAAATTCCATACCGAAGTTGATGCAGCAACAATTCTTGCTGGTGTTTGGAGATGGCAGAATGCGAGTCTGTTGTTGAAAAGATGGTCGCCTTTATTTGACCCGAGAGTTGAAAGGTATGATTTATTACCTATTTGGGTTAAGCTTCCGAACTTGCCTTTTGAATTCTGGTTTGTCGATATCTTTAGGTTGGTTGGGAATACATTAGGAACTTTTTTGGAGGAAAACCTATCATTTCTTGATTCAGGTGTATGTTGTTAGGGTAAAGTTTTGGTTTTACTTGACATACGGAATGGTTTAGTAGCGGATATTTTGATTAAGAAGGGGGGTTCTGAGTTTTATCAACCATTAGATTATATGGGCATTCCATTTCGCTGTAACAGATGCCATGATTACGGCCATTTGATCCTTGAATGTACTTTACCTTTTAGTAAATCTTTTAAATCTGCGTTTTTTCCTAAGACTAAATCCTTCTGGAGTGTTAAGAGCACTGAGGTTGTTTCTCAGGAAAAAGATATTTTTGTCTTTGATGAGGTTTTGGTGGAAGGTTTGGTGGATAGTGATTCTGTTTCCGGGGTTGATAAGTTGAATCCAATTTTGGACTCGCTGAAACCTCTACGTTTTACGGTCACTGATAACCCTAATTTACTACTTGAGAATTTTATGATTTCAAGGGATGAGGGTTCAGGACGTTCAAGAAGGATTGATTTTCCTTTGGGGAAATTAGGGTTTGTTTCCCCTGTCAAAAGTAATAAATCATTTGATGGATATTTTCTACGGTCTTGTGCTAAGGTTAAACCGCTTTTACGTGATAAAGGTGGAGGTCTTAAAGGGAATTATATTCCTTGTACAAACCCTGGTGGTGATCATAAGGGTTTGATTTCAAATGACAAGGTTGTTTCTGGTGTACTTAGAGCTGTGCATTCCCCTTTGGTTGATTACTTATGATTGCTATGACCCTTAATTGTATAGGGTTGGCTAGTTTGCCCAAAAATATAGCGGTCTATAGGATGATTGCTGAACATTTTATAGATGTTTTATTCTTGCAAGAAACTATGTGTGGGGGTGAATTGTTGGTGTGTGAGATGGAATATATGAATCATGGATGGAATTTTTTATCTGTGGATGCTAAAGGCAAATATGGGGGGTTACTACTAGGTTGGCAGATTCGTCAATTTCAGTTGATTAATGCTTGGGTGGTTGGATCTGTTCTGTGCGCTTTGTTGCATTCTGTTGAGCTTAAAATGACGATTGTTTGTCTTAATTTGTATGGACCTTATGTGGATAGACAAAAATTTTGGTATAATTTGTTTAAAGTGGAGGGTCTGATGAGCTCTAAATTGATCCTTGGTGGAGATATGAATTATTCTGTTGGTTTATCTGAGATCTGGGGTGATAAGGCTAGAGTTGATAATTTATCTGATTTCTTCATTAGGCAGATGGAGGCTACTGGTCTTGTGGATATTGCCCCAACTATCTTACTTCCTACTTGGAATAATCGGAGAGTTGGGTGTGATAATATTTGTAAGAGATTAGATAGGTTTCTACTTTCTTCTGATTTTCTGGACTGTGATTTTCATTTTAGACAATGGATTGGATGCGGTGGGGATTCGGACCACAATCCTGTGTTTATGCAAGTCTTGAATAAGGATTCTAGACCCCACAGTCCTTTTAAATTTAATGCTTCTTGGTTGGAGGATGAAGACTTTGTTTCCCTTTTAAAATCTACTTGGATTGGATTTTCTGATAACCTTGAGTTATCTCCTGTAGCACACTTTGCCTTAAACCTTAAGAAAATTAAATATGTGTCTATCTCCTGGTCGGTTGCAAAGAAATTACAGGAGAATAAGGACTTAGCGGACATTGAAACTTTAATGGCCGAATTTCTTCATAAGATGGGTTTTGGGTTTGCATCTAAGGAGGATAAGTATTCTTTGGTTGATTTGGAATCCCGTAAGAGGAAAATCTTATTAGAACATGAACAGGAGGCTAGAATGAAAAGTAGAGCTCTGTGGCTTTTGTGTGGGGATGACAATACCCCTTATTTCCACAAGTATGCCAATAACATGAAATTTATTAACTCAATTTGGAAGATAGTTGATGGTGATGGTAACATGGTTGAAGGATTTGAGGCTATAGCAGAGGCTGGTGTCAAAAATTTTGAGTCTTTATTTCAGGAGGAGAGTAATCTCCATCTACCCGAAGTTGTTATGAGTGCTGGGTACTTTCCCACATCCATAACTAAGGAAGAGAATGAAGATCCTATGAAACCGGTTTCATTACAGGAAATCCAGTCTATTCTTACTCTGAGTAAGAATGATAAGAGTTCAGGGCCGGATGGCCTACCATTCGAGGTCTATAGGGCTCTTTTTGATGTCTTGGGTATGGATTTATTACGAGTTATTGAAGATTCATGAAAAAGTGGTAAAATCCCTGCTGTTTTTAATTCTACATTTCTTGTTATGATTCCTAAGACTGATCAGCCTATATGCTTTTAGGACTTCAGGCCAATATCTCTGTGTAACTATTGCTACAAGATTATTGGTAAGATCATTTCTACTCGCATTAGAAATGTGTTGGGTCGTTATATATCCTGTGAACAGTTTGGTTTTTTACCTGGAAGACAGATTCATGATGCGGTAGGGGTCATTCAGGAAGGTTTACATACCATTCATTGTAAACATTTAAAGTATATGGTTCTAAACATAGACTTGTCAAAAGCCTATGATCGAGTCAGTTGGATTATTTGAGGGTCTTTCTGTCCAAAATGGGCTTTTTTGGTTTATTTATCACTTGGGTTATGAGCAGTTTATCATCAGTATCTTTTGTTGTTCTTATTAATGGTGCAACTTCATCTTTTTTCAAAGCTGGAAGGGGGCTAAGACAGGGATGTCCATTGGCCCCATTACTTTTTCTGATCATTGTTGAAGGATTGAGTAGGGATCTCTATTGTGCCAAAGATGATGGGGTTTATCGTGGTATTTATTTTGGAAATTATATTTCCTCAACTCATGTACTATTTGTGGATGACATTATCATGGTTACTGATGGATCTAAACAATATTTGTCTTCAATGTATGAGATCTTATTGGTTTATTGTAAGGCTTCTTGTATGCAAATAAAAGAAAAAAAATATGCATTATATTACTCTGGTTTGGATGAGTATGAGATCATTACATTACAGAATATTTTTTCATTTTCTGTGTTAACTATTAAGAATGGCATGAAGTATCTTGGTTTCTATCTTAAACCTTGCAGATACATTTTGAAGGATTGGGACTGGCTTATTGCAAAAGTGGAAAAAAGGATTATGAACTGGAGCTTTCGATGGTTAACCAAGGGAGGTAATCTCACTTTGGTCAACGTTGTTCTTGAAGCTATCCCGATTTATTGGATGTATTTCTGGATCCCTATGGGTATCATTGAGAATATTAGGAAGTTATGTTTTAAATTCTTGTGGTCTGGACATAAGGATTCTACTGACCTACCTTGAACTTCTTGGAAAACTTTGGCTTGCCCTAAATTTTTGGGTGGATGGGGGTTGAAAATCCTTGCTGTTTTTGCAAAATCTCTTGCATCCAAGAGTGTTTGGAATCTTATTGCAAGTTCGGAACTTTGGGTTAAGATTGCAGTTCAGAAATATGTTCATCCAATGTCTATATTGGATTGGATTAGAGTATCTGACAAGAAGAAAAAGAATATATCTATATGTTGGAAAGTTGTTTTATGGGCTTTTGATATTATTGGCAATAATATTGTATGGAAGGTTGGTAATAGTGCTGATTTGCGTATTGGTATTGATCCTTGGGTAGGATGCAAATGGAGACATCATTTACCAACTTTACTGATTTATAAATTACATTCTGCTGGTATTTTATTTCTTAAAGACATTGGAGCCCCTAGAATGATTCTTTTGAGGGAACAAGGGTGGTTATCAACAAACAATCTTGGATTATTTGATATCCAAGATGTTTTATGTTGGAATGGTTTCCTAGCCATTCTTAAAGCTAGTCATGTAAGACTAACTAACAATGCCAATATACTAGTTTGGAATTTGTCCAAAAATGGTAAATATTCTCCAAAAGAAGGTTATTTGCATTTGTTGCAGGACATGAATGGACTGGAATACTCTTGGTGGTGGAAAGTTTTATGGAAACTTAAGTGTCCCTTGAAATTAAAATTTTTTTGCTGGTTTCTTTTTTCTGATAAGGCACTCACTTGGGATGTCCTAGTTAGAAGAGGTATTGAAGGACCTGGTAGGTGCTATCTGTGTAAATTGGATGTTGAATCTAATTTCCATCTTGGTGTGGATTGCCCTTTCACTAAGAGTGTTTGGTTAGATATTGAAGATAAGTTAAATTTCAGTAATCTTTGGTATGGGGAATCTGTGACAGCTTGTATGAAGAATTGGTGTCTTAACATGGAAGTTAAGCATATTAGGTCTTTATCTATTATTGTGTTGTGGTTTTTATGGAAGGCTCGCAATCAAAGTTGTTTTGAAGACCAATCCTTGATTCCATCTCAGGTTTGTTCTTTCAGTTTGGGTATGTTGAGATCTTTTCCACAAGATGATTCTGTTATGAAAATCAGACTTGTTTCTGCAGAAACAATTGACAAAACTTATCCTTGGGGTTATTTTGATGGTTCAGCAACAGAGGCATCAACTTCTTGTGGAGTTGGAGGTATACTTTACATATCTGATAACCTTTCTTTTTCCTTTAAAGCTGGATTAGGGGCTGGTACTAACAACACTGTTGAACTCTATGCTTTAAAGATTTTACTTACTCTGGACAGGATGAAGGATTATGCAAAAATTCAGATATATGGTGATTCTCAGTTAGTCATAAACTGGGCCAATGGTAAATTCAGAATGCATAACTTAGAATTATCCTTAATTCTTCAGGAAGTTCACAAACTTTCTGATAGTTTTGAGTTGGTGCAGTTTCAACATATTTATCGTGAAAGGAACAATTTAGCGGATTCATTAGCAAAGGCTGGAGCGAGGGTCCCGGAGGGTTTCTGGCACATTAAAGAATTCCGAGAGGATACTTTCTATGAAACATATCAGATTTTCTGAACAGTATTTAAAATGACTATCTCTTTAGTTGGTTTTATTGATGATCTTTTGAAAATTTGTTTTGGACTATATAGGGTTGGTGATGGTGAATAGATTGTAGCTGTTAGTTGCAGTTTTTTTTTATCATATGATTTTTGGATGGTGATGATGAATAGATGCCTTTTTTGCTGAATGGATCTGAATTATATCAGTCTATTATGTTTTTTTGAGATATTTTTGTTATGAGCTTAAATGAACTGATATGAGGATGATGATGATATATCATCAATTATTTTGATCTTATCTGTGTATTATTTGTTTTTTGTTTTTTGCTTCGATGCATGATCTATTGTATTATTTTGGTTCAAAGAATCTCTTTGTACTTTGTTGAGAATGGACTATTAAAATCCATCTGATGAATGTAAATGAAATTTACGATTTTTTTCCATAAGAAAAAAAAAACATGTAAATATTTATGATTAATCATTAAAGAAAGTTAAAACAACAATATAGTGCACGGGATAATGAACAATAAACATAATCATTAAAGAGAACAATATGCAAGTTGATAATAAGCTCATAAAAATTTATATTAACAATAAATATTTAATTGAACACTTAATTTAAAATAAATATAATAATTTAAAAAAAATGAAAATGAAACCAATACAATTGCATCCATTGAAGTGAACTCACGTGTGAGGGAAGCCACAACTAGAGGATAGAGAGGGTGGTAAGTGGGAGAGTGAGGTGTACCATTAAGGAGATAAGGCATGAGGGAGAGTTAAAATGTAAGCCACAACTAGAGGATAGAGAGGGTAAGTGGGAGAGTGAGGTGTACCATTAAGGACATAAGGCATGAGGGAGAGTTAAAATGTAGGTCTCCAGGGGGCAATGTGGAAGGGGTGGTTCTTATTAGTCCCTGCCATCGGCTAGCAGGGACTCTATGAACGGCCTTGCCGTCATTTTCAATTAACTTGCACGGAAAACAAAGAAAACAAAACAAATTATGAAGTATTTTTCCTAAGCTTGCATTCAAAGCCGCTTTTTCCACCTATCGGTAAGCTTGCATTCAAAGCCGCTTTTTCCACCTATCGGTATAGTTGATCGCTTTATTGAGACCGTTTTCTCCACCAATCGGTAACCTTGGCCGCTTTCTCCACCAATCAAACACTTAGAGTTCTTATTTGGCCTCATAACAATGCAGCCCGTTCATTTTTTCTAAAGAAGCTTATGATAAAGTGAGCTTTTTACTTGCAACTTTATCAAAACCAAGTAATGTTACAAGTATCTAAGCATTGCTCGGTAACATTTACTGTTTGATCAAGCTTAGCCAAATAGAAGAAAGAGTTGTTAGTTCTTGAAGAGCTAATTGAATGTGAAGCGTGAAGAACACAGTTTTGCACTGCGGTGGCAAGTGTCTTTTTGGCATGACACATGTTTTATTGCACTGTATTGCATGCACCGCTTGGCAGATGGCAGATTGCCTTAGGATGCTCCCCTCACATGTAACCTTCATAAATCTGAGATCTGGGAGATAGTCTGGCGTGGAGACCCTGCAGAAAGCTCATCGTGCAACTCCTCTTATTCTTATGGAGCCGGCCAGGAATCGAACCAGCAACGACAAACTCCTTAGGGGACCTGAATTTCCCGGGGCTTGAACAAAGAGCCCTCTCTCAGTCAAGATTGGCTTAATACCGTTCTTGTTGCTCATGGTATTAACCCGCCCCAAGTTTTTGTCTTCTGTGTTCACATAATCTGCATGTTAAGTAGTACACACATTATAATCATTGTTTTCAAGTCCTTGAGGACACAAGCACAACGTTTGCATCTTCTTACTCGAGGTCGTTGAGTAGCAGATTATCCGAAACGTTAAGCAATCATTCTTCAATGAAACTATGTCTTCAACATCCGCTGGGATCCACTTTGGCTTCAACATGCTCCCAATTAGCTTTGATAGAGCATTTCCATTACCTGGTGAAAGAAAGAAGAACAATGCATGAACACTTAGCAAATGTAGGAAGTTTTCAGGTATGCTACTTCAAGCCTTCTACTAATATTGCATTTTTGTTTTATCTAAAACAGGTTCCTAGAATGTAGAAGAAGCTCACTATCCAGCTTCGACTCAAGCTCACTGTCCAGCTTCGGAATTTGACGATCTCTGCTTGCTGCCCTGCAATCATAAATTTAAGGTATTACATACACTCAAATTCCAATATAGGATCAACTCTAAATCATCATTCTTTATTCAAAACGTAGAACAGATTTAAAAATAAACTTCAAACTACATAATACAACATTTTATTCATATTACTGTATAAACAAATGAATAACCAAAGGAAAGCTTCTATTAATTTATACGAAAAACCAGTGTATTTACCACAAGTAAAGGAACCACCAGATATATAGATAAATAATGATAAATACCTGTGTTAATTACCTGTATTTACCACAAGTATTTACCATATATGTATAATTGTAAAAGGACTGTGTACCCAAAACAGTACAACAGTGGACAGTAACATCAACGAGAGTAATAACGCTTATGCTGGTCGAGTTTGTAGGGTAGAAACCCTAATAAACTAAGAAGAAAATTAAAATTATACATAAGTATAGTCTAAATATTTGTCCCAAAACTCTTTGCTTAATAACAGAATCAATAACAAAATCTCTGTATACTTAATGTCTGGAAAACAAACTGGCCATCTTCTGAAACCATGAGCTTTTCTTCTCTCTCGTGGTAAACAATAAATCCCAATTGTGGTCTCATGCCCTGAAATCTCGACAGAGCTAAAAGGTTAAGTAAGAACTTACCAAATCCAAACGGAAGAAGCCAAACCCATTTCTGACCTGCAATCCAAAGATTAATTAGCTAAGAATTGCAAATGTTGGTAAATGCATTAAAAATGAACCCTTTTGTTTGTGGAAAAACCCTTACCTAATTTTGATCTTCTCGCCTTTGCATTTTCAGAAAAAGTTTGATCTTCACCACATGGCCATATAATGAAAAAATATTGAACAGCATTTCAGGAGTCACAATGTTCATATCATTGTCCACATTGTTGTGAAGGTTTTTTATCCTTAAAATTGCGCTCCTCCTACCTGCACCACCTTCACGTCGACCTTTTGCTGCAAACAAAAAAATAAACATTAAACCTTATTCTCAGTAATGTCAAATATCCAACAAATCATTCACCTCTAGATGTTGTTGGAGTACTGTTTGTAGAGTGGCAATGCAGTCCTCGGGGAGAAAAGTTGTTGAAAGCCTGCATCCATGCCAATTCGCTTCGTGCTCAAAGCAAGAGCTGTAGTCGCTTCACTAACATTGCAAAATAAAATGTCCCAACTTGTCCCTTGGAGTCTCACCACTACATCATTCCCATAATGTTCTTTCATCTGCCGACGAATCCAATCTTGGGTCATATTCTGGGGAAGATTGGATATACAAATGATTCGAGTCAGTTTGAAGTTCAAGAAATTGAAGTTTGTCCTCTGAGACAGATTGTAGTCCGCCATTCCTCCTCTTGATCCTGAAGGGCCGGCCTCGCAGTACTGTAAGCAAAATCGATGATTACTGTGAGTTCTCCTATCCAGATTAATTGTTTGCATTCTATCCAAGACCATCACTTGAGAGCAGTGTTTGAACAATTGAAAACCCTGCACAAACCATTAATACATTCAATACATCTCTATATGTCATAAATTATATTTATAAGGATTTTCAATACAGCTTTCATGCTTTTGAGTGCAGGAGTTCAGAGCTTTCGGATTAATTTACAGCTAAAAAGCAGGCAGCTCTCACTGCTTGCATTTGGTTTTCCATATGGACAAGACCATTCATTTGCGGATGTCCACGCCTTAGCATTTTCAGAAAAACTTTGATTTTCACAACATGGCTGTATAACGAGAAAATATTGAACAACATTTAGGGTGTCACATCGAGGCAAGGTTTAATTAGTTCTACTGCAAAAACTGCAAAGCGCCAGAGCTAAACACCTGTTGCTTCATATTGGGTAACGTATGGAGCTATGCCCTCCACCTAAGGGCTAATGTAAATAAAAATACATGATCGATGGCCTCCACAAACCGCCATGAGGATTGCAACTTTTGCGCATGGCTTAAACGTGTCCATTGCAAGGAAACATTTTATGGGCATGCCTACTTGTCAACTGCGTTTCAAATGCCTATGTTTACATTACATTATATGTATATGATAGTTTTAATTATATTAAATATTATTTAGTATATAATTTTATGTAACATAATTTTAACGTTCTTGTGATTCCTTTTCATAATAGATTTTGCTTAATAAGAATACCATGATTATGACCAATTCATTCTTTTTTGTGGTAGCTTGCTCTTGAGAACAAGAGGAGCAGTTCAATAAACATTTTTGCTAACTGTCTATGCATTCAATTCTGGCAGAAAGACATCGTGTTTGCAGCCATATTTTCAACGGTCTCGATGATCTCCAATTCGGAAAACGAATGCTGCTTTCAGTAGAAAAAATTCTTCTAACTGCGTAGTACCTGTTTCTTCGAAGTGGGTGATGCACAGATAAATTAAATTTCCATGTCATATTTCTCAAAGGATATATCAATTTTTCTTGATGTGTCTTCTCATAGTCCATTGTTTGTTGAAATCTGGAGATTTTGAAGGTTTTTGACAGTCATAGTATTCTGATAATACGCTGTTCTAGGACATGGTCTCTGCCAAGGCAGAAAGCATCTGTGTCTTTGTAGCCAGGATTTGCAGTTTGCCTCATGTGCTCACCCTGAAATTTCATGTGCTCCTCTATATCAATCCTCTAGCATTGCATTGCACCAAGAAGATTTTAGTTTAAATGGTTCGCAGTATTGATACAGTTTCAAAAGAGCCACAAGGCAACGGCCTTGAAATGTGGGATTTGTAAAAAATAAAGAGTTGTTCCTGATGAGATATCGTACTGATCAAAGCCACTACGTTGCCGAGCCATAGGAGAGCTTCGGAATAGCCATCAGCCGTAATCAACTTTCAGATCAATGGTTCGAGTCTTTCCAACATGTTTATTTTCATGCTTTGCATTCCATCGTAAGCTGCTCTTGATGAAACAAGATCATTTGGGACTCTATGAACGTGCTGATGTAGCCAAACCTAATTGCTTTCAAGACTAATGCTCGTCTAATCTTAACATTGCTACGTATATTCTCATGACTTTATATGAATCATATAATGCTAAGTTTTTTTTTAAGTTAGAAGCTCCTCGTTAAATATAAAACCTAGAACTAAACGAATTTTTTTTCCATTATGTCCGACTAGTTAAAACAATTAATAGACTTTTAAATACTAAATTTCAATATGAAACATCGATCTAAGCTGGCCGATTAATTCAAAGAAAACGTTGGATGGAAGACTGATTTGACAAAAACTCTGTGAAGATTATGAAGCCTAAATCTGGTCAAGCTAATGAAGCTTGAAATAAATTAATGAAGCTTGAAATAAATTGAAGCCTAAATCTGGTCAAGCTAATAAAGCTTGAAATAAGTTGAAGCTTTCAGGATTCAAAGAAGTGATACGTGATATTCTATGGGGATAGGGATAAAACCCATCGCTAAATTTGTTCAATCCAGAACAACAAAAAACAATTAGTAAACTGGTCCATTCAGAACAACAAAAAACAATTAGTAAACTGGTCCATTCAGGAACTAGCCTAGAAACATTTTCATTTGTTTCTAAGCATTGCATTGTAACAAAGAAGTTTAAACTCATTGCTGAATAACTTAGTAACTTAGGGCAGGGACTTGTTGCTTAGCAACCTCCCTTGTTTATTTAGTTTTGGTGTTTCTAAATTTTAGGTGTTTTAAGCGGTGGTTCTTATTTATTTAGTTTTGGTGTTTCTAAATCCGAGGTGTTTTTTTGTTTTTTTTAATTAACATTTTGTAAGTAAATTTTAATTAAAATAAAATTATTAAATATAAAAAATAAAAATGTTTAATATATTTAATTTTTTATTAAAAATGATACGGAAAGTTGATTTAATTAATTTTTTTAGTTTTGAATTATGATAATGTCTCACTATTTTGAACTTTTATAATTAGACTTATTTTATGTTTTTATACGATTCTACAACCATTACAATGACAGGTTTGATTAAATCCAATTGTATATATATATGTTATTGAGAAACACATGATGTTATGACCAAACAAATCAAATGAATTGTAATGTGAAGTCACAAAATTATATTTATAGATAAATGTATGTTGTTGTTATATGATAGATAAATGTATGTTGTTGTTATATGAGACTAGTTCATTAATGGGATTTATTATGCATTATGTTTTTGCACATCCTATGAAAAGACATTACTTAATTATATTGGTTAATTTATTACACTTAAATCATATACGTTACAGTGTGTGCACTTTAATGTTGCAAATCATATTAAGGTAATATGCATATTAAGTTACTTAACTATGGGTAATGTAGATTTGATGGTGGTGACTATAAATATGATTTTACAAGATTTAGAAATTTTAAATAGGATTATAGATACTGGTTTAATAACATTTGTTGATATTATGATAATCAATGCATTTATTCTAATGAAATTTACTTCTTTTATATATAGTTTAAAAGACGTTATTTATCCAAAATTCTAAAAGGTAATAATAATGAAACTTTTATTTTTATAATTTAATTCATTAAAATGATTTTATTATATCATGTAAAGTTTAAATCACACATCTACAAACTCTTTAATCTAGCACTCAAGCAAGGTTTTCTACACCTTGGACTCAAAACTTCATTATTCCTATTTTTAAAAGTGGTGATAAAAATGACCCTCTAATTATTAGACTATTATGATTAGCTCTCTCTTAGCTAAGTTATATGATATTATCTTAGAAAAGAAGATTAATGAATGACTAGAAATGGAAGGTAAGCGGGCTAAAGGCCAAACACGTTTTAGAAGGAATCATTCAACCACGGACCACCTTGTTACACTTAGGATCATTGCAGAGGAATGTTGTAATATTAAGTTTGATTTATTTTGTTTCTTTGTAGATTTTAGAAAAGATTTTGATACAGTGTCTAGAAATAACCTGTGGATTAGGCTAGATGAGCTTAAGGTTCCTTTTCAGTTGAGAGCTGCCGCAATAAGGTTATACGAAAAGGTCATTGCCAAGTTTAAGAATAATGAGGGGTGGACAACAAATATAAATTTTAATATTGGAGTTAAACAAGGTTTCCCCCTCCCCTCCTTTTTGCCATTTACATTGATAAGCTAGAAAAATGTTTAGAAGAAGCATGTTGCATTGGTACAATCTTAGTTGGGATAGTTATTAGTCTCCTACTTTATGCTGATGATATTGTTCTTATGACAAGGTATCCTTCTGATCTCGATAAGCAATTAAGAACTCTTAAAGAATTTTTCTCTAACATGGGTATGACTGTTAACACCGACAAGACAAAAATCATGATTATAAAATCTAAGAAAGACACCTATGCAAATTTTGTTTATGATAATAGAAATCTAGAGGAAGTGACTTCTTACAAGTATCTCGAAATTGATATTCATCACAAGCTCATTTGGAACTATAGCATTGAGAAAAGGATTAATGGAGGGTGGGAAGCTTATTTTGGTCTTGAAAATAACTGTAAATCAGCCAATCTGGCCATGTGGGATAAAAATAAGTTCCTATTTGAAACTCTTGTCATCCATGTTATCTTGTATGGTTGTGAAGTATGGGGGTGCAACATATCTAGAGAATCTTGGAGGAAGATTGAGTAAATTCAGAAGCGGTTTATAACTTATAACCTCAAAATTAAAAGCAATACACCTTATCCTATTCTCCTCATAGAAGTGGGTCTTTCCCCCATCGAGAGTTGCGACTATGACTAGGTACATGATGTACAAGCATAAGATAAATAACATGGGAAATGAGAGACTTCCTAAAATTGCTTTAAACTCAAGTCAAAACTAACTACGCCTTAAGTGGTGTTGGTGTAAATATACAATGACTTGGTTAAACCGTTAGGGCATCAATGAAAACGACATTTTGTAGAACAGTGATAATGTAAAAAACATTATTACTTCTAAGTTTAAAGAGAAATTATGGTGAGAGGAAAATTTAGCGGTTAAGAGAAAATTAAGATACTATAAGGAGGTCATTAATCCTAACTTGGAAGATCAGAAGTATCTCTCAGTAGTAACTAGCTCACAGAAGAAAATTAATATAGCCAAGATTAAAACGACCTCTCATAAACTCCATAGCGAAACCAGGCGTTGGTCTCTTCCTAAAACTCCATGGGCAGAAAGGGTTTGCCATCTGTGTGAGTCTATGAGCATTGTGGATGAAAATCACTTTCTCTTAGAGTGCCTTGCTTACATCCACATTAGATATGAGTTTCATTGTATTCCTTACAATACAAACCTTTATAACCTCCTAACTTGCAAAAACTATGGATAACTTGAAAAACTTCTTGACAAGCTTTTTGAGCACGAAAACAAGATTTCCTCCTCCTCTTCCATATCCATATAATAACAATAATAAAACATTTATTAAAAACAAGCATTTCTTATAAATATAATAATATTTATGAATGAATACATTATAAAAGTTACACAAAGTATTATTTCTTTTCTCATTTAAAAAAAACTATAATTTTTTTCCTTTACATAATTCATATGCCTTATAGTAATCCGATTTTCCATTACAAAATTTATATTTTAGAAAATTCAATTTTCTATTGAATGAAAATAAATAGAAATGATTTAATTGATTAATATATTTATTTAACCATTTTTATGAAAAAAATGACTTAATACATGATTTTAATAATTTTAATCTGATTTGACAAATTCTCATCATATATGTGTCTAAAAGGTTTATTAAAAAAAACAAATCTATTTATTATTATTATTATAATAATATATATAATCAATTCAAAATAAACGTGAACAACAAACATCATCATCATCGTTAAAAAAAATGATAAACACATTGATAATTAGCCTGCAAAGGTTGTTACTCAAATAAAAACACATGAACAATCAGAGTATCCCTTGAGTGTACAAGGGGATAACCAACAATAAACATAATCATTAAAGAAAAAGAAGCAAATATTGTTACATCCACTCTCAAAGAGACAACTACATATTGATTAAAAAAATTAAAACGGTAAAGTGGGTGAATGAGGTGTACTAGTAGGGAGAAGTAAAATTCATTTTTAGTGATTTTAAATTTTGATTGTTATTAATTTTTTTATTAACATTTTGTTTTAACAACTTTAACTATAATAAAGTCATATAATTTAAGAAATAAAAATGATTTATTAATATATTTAATTTGTTTGATAACCTAGTTAAATGACAACAATCATATTCGCGAGGTTAACCCATTCCAATTGTATATATGCCATTCCGACATAGTGTGACATTATGACTGACAAAATATTATGATGTGAAGTCACAACCAACTTATATTTATATAGGCATACGATGTTGTTATATGATACTAGTTGATTATTGGGGTTTATCATGCATTATGTTTTAAAGTATGCAATGGATGGCTCTATGAAAAGGCATTAGATTTTATTGCTAATTATATTGGTGAATTTATTAAACATTATAATTTTGTGTGCACTGGGAGTGCAAATTCATATTAAGGTTGATATATATAGAATAATAATGAGATATGTAGATTTGATGACGGTTACAAAACAAGGATGTTATAAGAATTAGAAATCCTAGATGGGGTTACATTACAATGAAAGAGAAATACTTATACATTAATATTATGATAACCAATGTATTTATTATAATGAATTTTATTTTTTATATAAAATTTAAGAGGTTTTATTTGTGTAAAACTCCAAAGTTAATAATAATAAAAACACTAATTTTATAGCTTAAGTCATTAAAACAACTTTATTACACATGTAAACTTTGTATTTTAACACATGAGGATTAAGGTTTATACTACTGAAACCACAATTATTAAAATCAAATACACGTTGATTGAAAAACAAAATACCATAATTAACCACAAGCAAACATTCCTTAGAAGCTTCTTCTTTGGAAAACAATTATTCGACCAGGTAGAGCTCTATCAAGCTGCATTATAACCCTTATAAATATGTAGCTCTTGAGTCAAATTCTTGAGTTTTCATATTCCTCTGTAAACTCCCAAAGTACTAATCTTTGGAATTATTGGACAACCTTACATATTGAGCCACATACACATTATCCAAGTGTCCCATGATCCCATGACCCTCATAAAGATAAAATTTCCAAGATCCATGAACTCTTAAAGTATATGTACTAAGTTATATCTGCATTAGGTTGTTATATTCAAAGTGTGGACTTCTTAAAATGTAAAACACTAGTTTTCTTTAGTAATGTTATGTGACTCATAATTATAAATATTTAACTAAAACCCTCTCTATAGTTAAAACTTACATCAATACTAATTATATGTTAAGATTTCCTCCATTTAAGTTGCAATCCAACCATAATTCTTAAGTTGTCTTTCTCCAACAATATAAGATTAACAAATTGCATATTTTCCATATAAGTTGGGAGAAAACATGTTACACACTTCCAAGTGGTTGGAGATTCGAAGGTGTTTGTGGATTGGGTACTTTGCACAAGCTCTCCGTATATGTACATCTTGGAAAGGTGTAAATCCTTCATAAAGTCTCTTCAAAACGATTTTGTGGAGATTAGTTTCCAACATATACATGTACATATACAAGAAGTATAAATATGAGGTAGACATACTATCCAAAAAGGCCCCGGATTACCTCGTAGGTGTCATCGACCTATGGAATTGAAAGCAAAATACAAGCGTTTAATAACAATTTGATGCATAGTTTGATAACAATTTTTTTGTGTTTTTGGTATCGATCCGGGTAGTTTTGGGTTGATTGACTCTTAGTTTTATTTAGTAGTTGTTAATATCAAATTAGTTCCAGTTATTTGATGTTAGGAGAGTTTGTTTTGCTAAAAGTGTTCTGTAAAAAGCCCGCGTAAATGTTGAACCTTTTTAGATCTAAAGAAGGCGAGTTCTTGTCTTTCAAGTTTATTTTCTAGAGTAACACGCTAGTTACTCTAAATGTTGTAAAATTATTTAAAAATAAAAATAAAAAGTAAAAAAAAACCAAAAAAAACTTTGAAAGTAATTTAGACAATTTTCTTTGAAGAATGTTAATTCTATTAGGATACGAGATGAATTAAAAACTAAAATCGAAATATGTCTATGTTTAAAGTGGCCTTCATACTTATCCATTTTAATTATTCAATTACTCCACATGAGAATCATTCGTGTGACCTCAACCTATAGAAAGTCCAAGCTATCTTTCATTCTATTGGGATATGAGATGAATACAAAACTAAAATTGAAAGATGACTATGCAAATAAGGTACAGGCCTTTTGGAAAGAGGGTCCCAGACAGAATTGCTCTCATAAGACTCGGATTATTCAGCCTCCATCTTTTAAACATGATATGGCCT
>LPNX010597218.1:307097-335153 GCA_001517045.1 Pseudotsuga menziesii
AAAAAAATAAATTGAAAGATGACTATGTTCAAAGTGGCCTTCATACTTATCCATTTTAATTATTCAACGAGAATCGTTCGTGTGACCTCCTTAACCTATAGAAAGTCCAAGCTATCTTTGGATAGATGAATATGCATAGTTTAATTGGCGGTTGATTTTTTAACTTAGCCACGTAGGCTTTGTTAGGAAATTTCTTCACATAAAATGTAGTCCAATTACCTCTGAACTTTAGTGACTTATCAAGTTTAAACAAACTCTACATTAACAAGGTAAAATTTAAGCACCATACATACTCTCCTTCAAAGAGGATGTTTATGAGAAACGTGTTAAGAATTGTAATCTCAATGGTCCACTCCATTAATTATTTGGCTAGTTGAGTAGTTAATTTCGTCATCTTATCTTAATTAGTGAATCATAATATTTTCTGACCCATGGTTTTGTTGTTATGTAGTCCTATATATGTTGTTGCTTAATAATGAGAAGGAAATTGATATGTCCACTAGTGTTCCATCGTTTATGCTTCATTACTTTGTCAAACTTTAACATGGTATTAGATCGTATGGCTTGATCCATTTCTTGGGTAAGCATTTTCACATAGTGGAAAGCGCACACACATGGAGGTTGTGATCGAAGTCGAAACACATCAAGGATTGGGTGTATTTTTTTTTCTCTTTTTCTTTCTTAGAGCGCTGATGCATTTTGTCCTATCGGGAAGTGTGTCAGCCACAGACGGACACACTCTATTCTTTAGCAAAAGGCGTCACTGACGCTTTTTTTATTTGGACAAAAGGCATCATCGATGCACTAGTCCTTAATCCTGAGTGCGTCACATGGCAGGTAACAAGTGACTTTTCTCTAGTTTGGATTCCTTTGTTGTCACAAATATCAAGCTAGGAGATGACTTTCTGGTTCCATCAAAAGGAAAAGGTAATGTTCCTATACTTACAAAGCAGAATGAAAAAAAAATTATTCACGAAGTTTTCTATGTACCAAATCTGAATGTCAACCTAATCAGTATAGGACAATTTTGACTTTTTCTATCCAAAATTCGTTCGAAAAACGATGCGTTTTAGTTGTCTTTTATCCTACTCGCTCATAGACTTACATACCTGTCTAGTTAGCTCATATCAAGGGAAACAATATTCAGCTTGCTGCGGGCCATTTAATGTGACGACAACACGCTTGATGCACGTTAGATCTGAAGCTGCTTAAAATCTAACGGACATCAAACTTGCTACCACCGCATTGAATGACCTACAACAGATTGAATATTGCTCACCAAATATCTTCCTCACGAATCACACGACTCACGAGATACCTATCTTCTTTAAAAATGATCATGATCACGTACGTGTCTTTTCTAATTAACACAATCAGACACATTCACTATGGTGGCACTTTAATTGTATATGACAGCTAACTCCAAGATAACAATGATGACCTCCCTTTTTGGCAAGAGCTATCCATTGAGCTGCAGAGCATTTAATGCTGGTGCATTAGACTTGATGACTGTTAAATTTTAAGCAGCTCAAGATCCAACGATCATCAAGCTTGCTACAACTGCATTAAATACTCTACAGCTCAATAAATAGCTCTTGCTTCTCTTTTCGAACTGACTGTTAACACATTGGCGGCTGCAACACGACATGGCAGCGACGGTTCTTTTTGAAATAGCGGCGTCACCTTTTGAAATGGTGAGACTTTCTCCTATCTAACACGTTACACAAATCACTCCCCGGAGAAAATGAGTCCTTTTCGAAATGGCGGCTCTTCTATCCGTACACTGCGGGGACTTTTAAACTTTGGCTGGTCACGAATCACGGTGATTCTTCTAATGACGGCTTGATATCTTTTCACAGCAACAGCTAGTAGACATTTGATATTTTTCTTCTTTGAAATGGACATCTATCTACTTCAGTAACGAGCCAAACCATGTTAGAAGAAAAAATTATTTTACATAAGAGATATTTATGTTATGTAATAATATTCCTATGATCTTATGAATAACGAGTATTTACTATAATGAGGTTATCGCACCTTGACTTTTATTATGTATATCTAATTGTGATGTGATGCTAAGGCTATCGCATCTCTTAAAATATATGATTATATATGTATTTCAATATTCCTCTAATAAGTTGCTTTGTCGAAAATTGTGTCATATAAGCAACTTTATATGCACAACTCTGAACATTGAATTATAAATGAAATATGTTTAAAGGGTTGGGAGCATTTTTTTGGGGTTAAACGAGGATAATATTTTCAAGAAAGGTGGAGGTCTATTCTTATTGAGGTTTTTCTTTTTTCTTTTTTTCTTCTATCAATCGAGATTGGGTATAATTACATAATGACGTGTTATATCTTTTATTTTTGGTATGTACATGCTTTATGTTTTTTTTATGAAAATATTATAGAGTGAATTAAATATGGGTATGTTTAACGGTTAAGAACATGTGTATGCTTGTTGAGAGTATAGCTTTCCACATTATAGAAACATTTATCATTACCTTGGGGTTGGACTTTATCCATTCCAGGATATTATCGGCTACATATATTTTTGGTGTATAAGCTTGACCCATAGTCCATTTCCTTTCACCATTCTTTGGATCCCTTTTACAACAAGGGATTTTGAGAAGCATACATGATGCTTTAGCCCCCAACCTCCAAGTTGTTTTGAAAGAGTAAGTCTATTCCAGGAGATCCAATGAAAAGGTTTCTCATTACTCTATCTTCTCCATAGAAAACTAAAACAAAGATTTCTAATGCTTTCAAGAACACATGTGGGGACATGTGCAATTGTGACCCAAAATATAGGAAGACCTTCTAAAATCGACTTCAGTAAAACCGGTCTATCATCTCTTGTAAGCCATTTGTTACATCATAGGTTCAACTTGTTCTCTACTTTGGAAATAATCCAGGTCCAATCCTTGTTTTTCTAATCATTAGGATTTATCACAAAGCCTAAATACTTAAGACCCATAGATAAATCAAATATCCCAAAATCAAACTGGCTAGCTATCCAATTTTTAGCCACTATATCCATATGCAAGAAGGAAATGGTAGATTTTCTAGGATTACAGATCATACTAATTACTTCAAAGAAAAGGGCAAGTGGATCTTTGTATTTTTGAATCTCCCTTTTGGATCCGTCAGAGAATAAGAAGATATCATCAACAAATAAAAGTTGGGTAATGTGTACAGATCCTCCAAAATGGAACCCTATGGAACAGGGGGGCTAGTGGGCATCCTTGCCTCAACCCTCTGCCAGATCCGAAAAAATGGGAGACAAATTCATTTATAAGAACTCCAAAACTAATAGATTGTCCATAGGAAAAAATCCAATTCACAATAAGAAGCTCAAAGCCAATATGTGTGAGGACCAGTTTGAGAAATGCCTAGTTAACTATGTCATAAGCCTTTGATAGATTGACCTTAATGACAATAATAGGAGTATGCTTGATCTTTGTTGAATGTAGAACCTCCTGGGCAATTCCAATGGCATTATGAATCTGTCTTCCCTCTAGGCATGCAAATTGTTAAGGTGTGATGGCTTTCGACAATATACCTCTGATTCTATTTGCTAAGACTTTAGCGATCAACTTGTACATACAATTACATAAGGATATATGTCTAATATATTCTATTGTTTAAACCTTATCCACTTTAGGGGTCAGAGTTAAGAAGGTAAAATTGAATGCTTCCAAAAATATGCCTTTAACCCTAGATTCTTCAACAATAGATAGTAGATATTCTCCAATAATCTCAAACATACCTGAATAAAACTCAAGTGGCCAACCATCTGGTCTAGGACTCTTGTCATGGTGCATAGATTTGATTGCCTGAAATAGCTCTTCTCTTGATATAAGTTCTTTAAGGGAGAGATTTTGTTCTTCAAATACAAAACTAGTAAAGTGAGAAAATATCTCAAGCATAGATCCAATAGGCACTCCATGTTCCTCTTTATAAAGAATAGAGAAATACTTCACTCCAATAGAGGCTATATCATGGAATCCTGAAACCATATCCTTGTATTCATTTTCAATTTACCAGATTGAGTTGATATGTACTCTATGCTTAATGTAATTGTGATAAAACTGTGTTGTTATCTCCCTTCTGGAGCCATATGAATCTTCTTTTTAGCCTGGGTAGCTTCCTCATCCTGTAATAATTTCCTTCTTTGGTCTTAAGTTCTAGACTATGATATTTCTATTTGGTCGATTCAAATCCTTTAGGAGATGACGAGTAATATGTATCAAATTGTTCCTCAATAGTGAGAATATCCCTAACATTTGTTTTCTTGCAATTCTATGCCCAGGGTATAGTGTGAGCCTTAAGTATTTTGAGATTGTTCAGAAAGTGAACATCAATATAAAATTTTACATGTGGGATAAAAGGAGTCCAAGTAGACTTGACCAAGTTATGAAATCCATCATCTTGTAACTAGGCGGCATTAAACTTAAATGGAGATGTAAGTTTACTCATATCCCCTCTAAATTCCATAAATACAGGAAAGTGATCAGAGTCACCTCCTATTCCAATCCATTTTTTTAATGTTGGATATGTTGAGCCATTTATAATAACTGTATAATAAATAGAGGAGAGGCATCCCAAAATCCAGTTGACTATATCCAAGTTGAACCCTATGTGGATCAACATTAGTCTTAAATAAAGGAAACTTATCCCATTGAAATATTTTAAGAGATCTAGTTATATTATCATACTTAGGATCTTCCTAATTTTTATTTTTTGTAAGCACTTTGGGGCATCCCCATTAGACTCAAGAAGTTTTCTTCCTTTGAGGAAAATAAATTGTTCCAGAGATAATGCTTCTGATAGGATCGACTTGATGCATTTTGCTAAAGTTTTGGAAACAATTTTGTATATTGTGTTGCAGAGCGATATGGGACAAAAATCCCCAAAGCTGAGAGGCTTATCCATTTTTGGGATTAGTGATAAGAAAGTGGCATTGAAAGATGAAATAAAATTTCCAACCCGTCTAACCTCTTCCATGACATGAAGTAGATTGTCTCTCATTAGGTCGAAAAATATCATGAAGAGATTGACGGTCCATCCACTAGGACCAGAGGCTCTTATCCTTCGTAAATTTGTCCATCATACCTTCAAGTTATAACAAAGAAACTGGTTCAATGAGCTTATTGTTGACCTAGTAAGAGATCATCCTTGAGAAGGGCATGCAGGTTCTAATAATATCAACAACGTTAGCTTATTTTGGATTCAAATAGATACTCGAGAAATGTTGTATTACTAGTGATATTAGGTTCACGAAGCCTCTTCTCATCTCACCATACATACCTTGCAACTCCAAGATTCTGTTGAGATTCTTCCTGTGGCTAGCCATCTTTTGAAAAAGGTCAAATTTTCATCCACCAAAGCAAGCCAGGTAACACAACTTTCCACCCACCAGTTGGCTTCCCTATCAAGCATCAATTTGACTTTTTTGGACTCAACCATTTGATGCGTTGTATATGTTCCTATGAGAAGGGTTGATGGGATGGGTCAAGGTGCAGTTCCTCTAATTCAACTTCAATATCCTTAAATACTTTTATCTCTACCCTTATAACAATGGATTGCTTTTGACAAGACAACTTTATTGATACTTTTTAAAGTGTTGTCAAGATTTTGGATGGTGTTATCGACAATTCTTAATCAATGCGAACAATGATTGTTTCCCTAGTATACATGGGGAATATCTAGAACAAAAGACTCACAACAATGCATCCTCTCCCAAGATTTTCAAACTACTTGAATGTCAAGCTTTCTTACCTCATAGAGAAGGTGATCCTTGAATTTTCAATTGTCTTAAGATCATATGTACCTGCAAAAGAATGTAAGGAACAAGATACAAAAGTGAAAGCAACAAGATAATTCAACGATCTGTACTAATTATCAAGGAGAAAAATTAATGAATAACTGAGATTAATAGAAATCATTCATGGGAAAGGGGAACACATTTGAATTAACATAGGAAGAGAAGAAAACAACAACCAAAGCCTTGATGTTGAAGCTTTGTTATCACAATGTATTTTGACTCACAACCACAAGCTCTACAAATTATACAAATCTTACTCACAAAACCACACTCTTTGCCTCCTATACCAACAATGATTTCAATAGCATAAAGGTGCTCTCTTGGTCCTCCAACCTTTCACATACATGAGGGTAAGCTTGTATATATATGCCAAAGAGGTACCAAAGGGGTTGAGATTATTTGGGAGGAAAGTGAGGGATCATCCCTATAGGATAGGGGTACGAACGTTGCCTAGTCCAAGAAGTTGGGATAAGCCTCCATGAGGACTTTCATCTAGAAGGTTCTCGAAATCTTCTGTTTTTTCCATTTTAACAATGTTGACACTCTTTGTGCACTAACAGGAGGTACCGATGCTCCTTGTCCTCTGTTCACAAGTGTCTATGACACACCTTTTCATTACGAAATAGGTGTCAAGCAAGGATGACACTATGTCAAAAGGAAAAGGGTGCCAGACCTCCTAGATTTGAGCAAAATCCTCCTCCAAAAGATGGTTTGGCCAGGAAATTTCAAGGGATTGAGCATAAGGACAAATTTTGGGTGTAACATAATGCCCCCCCAAAGTATGAATCTATAGGGATGTGGTAGGTGAAATAATTTTCTAGATATGATATAGAATCAAAGGAAAAAGAGTGGCGAGTGAAGACTTGACATAACACCAGTTAAAAATTATCTGACTCAAATCATGGCTATTGACCAATACATTGCAGATCCATGTATAATGACCCAGTCATGGCTACCAATAATACATTGTAGATCCATGATCAACAATACTCAAATCGGGACATAGCTAAGGAATATACATTATATATCTATGCCATCTTGAGTCAAACTTGAGCATAGCCACCAGACATACAATGTGGATCCATGCAACGACTAAAAAATACTCCATCGCAAACTAAGGATAGGAACATATTCAAGTGAATACCTAAACACTCAGGGTCTTCATTCCAATCCAAAATAGTACGATTCTATCCATGTGAATAGATGTCATGATGTCAAACATGGTAGAAACCACTTGATTACCGGTCACTGAAATATACCATTAGCAAGTGTGAGGGAAGTCACCATTAATGTCAATTATTCCCAAATTACCCTAGTACACTCCCATGACTGTGAATGAATGAGTTGTAGTCAAACAATCGACGAAATCTTCCAATCAGAGGTCGATGATGAAATCCTACTATCGAAAGTGAGGAAACCTGCCATTGAGGCATGCAGGATTCAAGGCACTTGATTGGTTTCTAATACTAATTCTTAGATGATGCACTGGTGTCGATGGGAATAGACTCGTTGAAGGAGGGCCATGATGTTTCCCCCATCATCGACACAAAACTTGGAACAAAAGTGATTTTGGAAGTGATTATGATAATTTAACAACTACAAGACTGACTCAGATATGACCAACTCGAAGGAAGATAAAGTAACTGCATAAGTATATTTTGATAAATACTCACCTTGAACATTGAATGGCACTAAAAATGACTTGGAACCATTGAATTAACAAAGAATATACCAGATATAATGCAAAGATAGAACGGTCTTCTCTTTGAATCAACTCAAAGGAGTGAAATGACTCATGAAAGTGGATTGACTCGATGATAAGCTGAATACCCAAATGTTTTAATGAAATGTAGACAAGTGCCATGTTCAAGAGTTACTAGGAGCTTCTGTTAACATAAATGAGAAATATATCCCCATTCCCTTACTTTCCCCATCACGATGGATGAGTACCTCTTCGCTTTTTAATGAGCTTGAAAAGGGTAACAAACACTTGATATAGCTCATCAAGTGATGAGTCCAACCTCATATGTTTAATGAACTTGAGAAATGAGGGGTTCATTCCTAGAAAAGGGTCCTTCATCGCTTAATTTCATGAGTCCGAAGAAGGTAAACTTGATCGTTGTTTCATGTTTAGAGAGTTTGAAATGACTAAGAAGACTCCAAAGTGGATTTTTTCATAAATTTAGTCCCCAAGGTCCAAAAAGAGTATAAACCGATACCTAGGAGAAATCTTCTAGTCACAATGAAATAGAGTATACCATTTTTGTAAATGAGTCTAAATGGTCCAAAAAAGGGGTAAATTATCATAGGATAGACAACATTTCAAATACTTTTAAAGGCATGAAAGAATCAAGTTCTCTTGGCGATCTTTTCGTATTTAAAGAGCCTAAAAAGAGCTTAAAGACAACTCTAAGGGGGTTTCCTTTTTCATTTCCATTTTAACGATCCCAAAAAAGAGGTAAAAGCATACTCGATACCTTTTCTCTAAGTTTTTAACAAGCACGACTAGGGTATAAAAGGAACTCAAATTTTTTTTCATGTTTGAATTAGGAGCATGAAAAAGAAATAAACTAAGATCAAAACCACTTTTCATGTTTTAACCAGAGCACAAAAATGTAAAAAGTAAGCTCAACACCATCTTAGTGTTTTTAATGATATTGAAGATCATTTGGAATAATGCTCAAGGAATCCGCTTCATTTTTTAATGATCTTGACACATAATAGGAATTATGCTCAAATTGTCGTTAGATGGTTTAGCGAGCTCAAAAATAAAGAGAAAGTATGCTTAAAATGAGTCGCATTGACATGTGTTTTCTCAACATGATGTCTAATGGTTGGTACTTTCCCTTATTATAACTGTCAAGTAGCTTAATTCCAACATAATGTAAAAGGGTTGGATACATGCCCCCCAAGCTTTGTTTCGTCTGCCTACTCTTTTCTTCATCCAACTAAATTTTGGGTTACTCCTAGGAAAAGGTTTACCAGAGATAGAAGAAGAAAGAGGATCAAATTATACAGGAAGATGAAATGAAGGTTCAAGTATTGAGTCTTCTAAAATACTTGACGCAATGGAAGAGTCCGTTTCATTTTTTATCGATCTTGACATGAAAAGGGAACTCTGCTCATAACGACCTGTTTCATTTTTACATAAGATTGAAACAGAAAAAATCCAATGCGTGTGGTGACTTGTTTCAGTTTTTAACAAGCTTGAAAAGGAATAAAACTATGCTTGAGGGTGGTTTTATTTTTTAATGAGCGTGAAACCATGAGTAAATTATGCTCAAGGGAACCTGTTTCATTTTTTAATGAGCTTGAAATAGAAAGGGAACTATGCTCGCAAACATCTGTTTCATTTTTTAACGAGCTTGACATAGAATGGAACTATGCTCATGGTCATTTCTTACCCAATATGATGTCCAGAGGTTGGTAGGTTTCCCCCATTACATTAGGAACTAGCGGCTTAAATCCAGTATGATGTCCAGGGATTGGAGACATGCTCCCCAAACTTCCCCATGATGGGAAGAATCTATCGACTTACAAATTATTGAAATTTTGCATGATGTCCAGAGTTGAGAAACATGGCCGACGAAGGGGAAGGAACCACAAGAACATGTGGGATATTCAGGGAATTCTTATGACTAGGATTTACACGATGATCAGGTTTAACAAAAGAAAGTTGATCAATGGTCACAATATTCCCATCATGGGGAAAATGCATCAATCTAAAAAGTGTGGACACTAAAAATTTCATGGTGTAAACATAATCTCGTCCAAGGAGTAGATTAAATCTAAGGGACCTTGGACTACCATAACATCAATGTAGACATTTTTCCCTCCTAAGGTGATAGGTAAGTGAGGAAGGATCCCTAAAGGTGCAGTAGGCCTTCTATTAAAAGCCAATATTTGATTGGTGGCTGGCACAAGTTGAGGAGAACCTATAGTTTGCCAAACAGTTGATGATAGAATACTAACAAAATTCCCTTCATCAACAATAGTCCAGAGTATGCTCTTAGCAGTTACTCACACAAATATATTGAAATGAACACTCGAATGAATATGAGATTCTGTTAGATTACTCCAATCAAAGGAAATAACCTCATTACGTGGAGAGGGTTCTATTGAAACAAACATAATTTTCACTTGCCTAGAACAATTTGAACTGACAATGAAAACTTCAACGGGTTTCAATTCACTCTCAACTGTAAGATGAGATGAAGATTGTGTCAATGTGACTACTTTAGTCTTAACACTCTTTGATGAAATAGTGGATTGAGTGGATATGATATCAAGTCAACCACTTTAAATTCACTCTTCAAAGGAAGAATGGGATGAACTAAATGTTTTTCACTCTCTAAAGAAAGAGTGGGATTGACCGAGGATGGAACTGGATTGACCACTTTATCAACCAATGGGAGGTCGAGGGAAAACTTACAGTAACCTGTTGGAATCCATTTTTGATGAACAATAATATCTTCCAACAAATTTGAAGCTTCATCCATGTGAGGAAAAAGGTAAGTAAGGTGCATGTACTTAAATTGAAAGCTAGTATTTCCGACTTTTCCTTTTCGACTCTTAACCACAGAGTCACTATTTGATGGGGTATCATCAGTATGATGACTAGAGGTTGATGACATGGGTTGTTGGGAAGCCTCGTACCACATTTCTTAAACTTGGGACATGCGATGAAAATCCTTAATAATATGGCCACCCTTGCAAAGTATCATAAGGGAACTTAGTCTTACGAGGTGTTTTTGTGGGAATACCAACACTTTCAGCACTGTGAGGAGTAGTTGGTTGATATTTGTTTTTTAGCTTGTTTTTCTTATTCTTCTTAATCTTTCTTTTCTTCTTATTTTTATCCACATAATTACTAGCATCATATCTTTCAACAGGATAAGAAGGAGAAAGGGAAGAAGACACATCTGACGAAGAAGGTGAAATATCAAAATGATGTTGATGTTCTTGTGATGGATATTTTGGATTTTAAATAATCGGTGCACTTGGGATAACTGGACTGGAGAATAATCATACATGTAATCATATATAGTCAATCCAAGAAGACTTAACGTAGCAATGAGAGGAGGACCAACATTTCCAAATGAAGGAATAACAAAAGGATACCCTTGAGAAGGGGTCTCTTGGTTGGTAGTTCAAGAAGGCATATGCATAGCTACATAACATAACCGCCTCTCACTTTAAGAATTTTAACTGTACATGCAACAAGCACTACTCAATCTAAAGCAACAAGAAAACATGTGAAAGTAGTGGTTAAAAAGTCAGGATCCTCACAGGATTGTCAAACCATCACAACTCACTATATACCACAGGGTACAATAGTAAAATGTGACAAGGAGGATTGGGACTATACCCTTGGATGAATACCCGACTACTTGGATGGTACATGCGTATTAATATCACCGAGTGCTTTTCTCGGTGCATTGTGATGATAGGATAGCCAAAGGGATTTTATCATATGGTTTCAGGATCCCTAATGGCGTCTCCCAATATACATAAGGTATATGGGAGCTCAAATCTGTAGTAGTGTTTTCTAATGCACAACTGTACAAAAGGGGCCTTCCTATATACCGTTGAGCACATGAAGTACCTTTCTATATACCATAAAAGTACGTGAAAGGTCATTTGATATACCAACAAGTATGTGTAACAACCACATATTCCCTTGGATGTAGTGCATGCAATAAACGACAACTCCTATACTTAAATACGCCGGAACACATCTCTAACCTATCACACATGTCTTGATAATAATTTTAACCTAACTAGCGCTTATTTTTATCTGAAACAGTTAACTAGACATATGGAGTGAATACTGACTCAAAAACCATGCAAGGATGAGATGAAAATGTTTCACTTTTTCTTTTAATGGATCCCCTACTTATGAGAGAGTAAGAGGTTATTTTGCCAAAGGAATAAAATTGAATAACATACACCCAAACTGGAAACTAGAATTTTGTTTCCTATCTTTCCAACAAAAATGAAAAACAAATCTCTAGGAAGAAAAATATCTAAATAATGTTTCCAATAAAAAAACAAATCAAAAGAAGAGACTCTTAGCTTGAAGAAGAACAAAAGAAGAGACTCATCCCAAACGATTCCATAATGCCTTGCATATATGGCTTACTGAAAATACATAAGGCTGGAAATCCTTTAATACCTACTGCCAATACAATAGGTTCACCCACATATACATTGGAAAAGTATCTCACGAAGAAGCTTAAACCTCTCATAGGAAATGGATTTTATTTTATAAAAAACTCTACACACCTTGCGGAAATGTGGAAGGATTGGAAGATGTGTGAGAATGATACCTTAGTCAGTTTTGACATAGTATCCATCTACACCAAGATTCCAATTGATAAAGCTATCAATGTTGTGAAAGAAGTCTCTAATGAAGAGATTGCCAATCTCATGGAGGTATGCCTCAGATTGACTTTCTTTGTATTTAGAGGAGAAATTTTTATACCTAAATCTCGTCATCAGCATGTGATAAGATCCTAAACTTCAGTGTTTCCCTCAACCCCGAACTGTGAAGTCAGAAAATTGGTCCAGAAATCAAATTTGTATATGAAAATCCAGCACCACTTCTACCCTTTAGTTAAAAAGCGGTACCTTCTTCAGCACCGCCTGTAATATGTTGGCAGTAAGTGGTGGCACCACTTTTACCATTTGAGCAATGCGCGGTTCTTCCTAAAACCGCTCTATCATGGCAAAGAAGAAGTCGTCCCCTTGGTAAAAAGTGAAAAAGAGAGGTTCTCACGAAGCTTATCGAAAGAAGGCTTCATGGAACACTTATCCTTGATCACTAGGGCCAGTTGGGCTCAAGATCCACCCTTGTAGGATCTCCTAGCCACATCACCCACCAATTTCTCAACCATCTCTATCCATTTCAAGCCTATAAGAGCAGGCTCAATCTCCATGGTTGAGGAGAGAGTAATGTTATGCTGTTTCTTTGATATTTCTGGCCTTAAATATTCAAATACTATCACGAGGCTGTTAAGAAATTCCCACCATGCCAACATTTCTATTCGAAAAAGTGCACCCACCCTGCTCCTTTACACCCTGTCATTGCAGTTGGCCCTTTTTCCAAATGGGGAATTGACTTTATGCATTGTAATCCTACCTCAGCTGAGGGGCATGGTTACATTATCGTAGTCATTGATTATTTCACAAAATGGGCTGAGGCTATGCCTATGTATGCAGAGGATGGTAAGACTGCCGCCCTCTTTTTATTTAATCATGTGATAGCTAGGTTTGGAGTCTCACATTCTATTGTCACTAACCACGGATCACATTTTCAGAATCAGATGATGACCAAGTTGGGTATTAAGCTGGGTTTTCCCCATGAAAACTCAACACCTTACTATCTGCAGGCTAATTGTTAGGTCGAGGCCATTAACGAAGTTTTGAAAACCATGCTATGAAGGATGGTTGGAGATCATAAATCCAAATGGCACCTGACTCTCTTTTCCACCCTTTGGGATTACAGGACTTTAGTTAAAACAATGAGTGGTTTGAGACCATTCCAGTTAGTTTACGGACTAGAAGCTGTCCTTCCTATCCAATGCCAGATTTCGTCACTAAAACTTGCAGTAGAACTTCTACCAAATACTTCCAATGAGGAAGAGAGATTTATATACTTGAATAATCTTGATGAAACTAGAAGATATTTTGCCTTAGCTAATGAGGCACATAAGAAACGCATCAAGGGCCAGTATGATAAATCTGTTCAACCTCAGGTTTTCAATGAAGGTGACCTAGTTCTAACCTACAATCAGAGACATGAAAAACTAGGTAAAGGGAAGTTCGAGTCACTGTGGTATGGTCCCTTTGTCATCAGCAAAGTTTTAGATAAAAGAGCTTATGAGCTCATGGATTATGACGGGATACCCTTCGGGAAACCTCACAATGGGTTGTACCTGAAGAGGTACTATGCTTAAATCATTTTTGTATGGTACCTTGTATATATGTATATTATTGGCTTTTAGTGTGTTGTGTCTTGATTCAGTATGGTGTTGAGTTTAGTGTCCAAACTGTTTATACCATGTTTTGGTTATGCAGATCGGATGGATTTTTACGGTTTCGTCGATGGTGCTTGCTGTCATACCCTGAACCTTGCTTCAACTGCTTGGGTTCTCTATTCCTTGGATCATGACTTGATCAGTTCAGGGGCGGTTTGTATTGGTGCCGGTACCAACAATATCACCGATTATCAGGAAGTAATAGGTCTACGGACTGAGGATGCATCTTGAGACATTCACGACTTGGTAGTGTTTATGGATTCATAATTAGTGGTTTGTCATCTAAATTATGTCTATACCATCAGAAACCCTGTACTCCTTCGTTTATTTTGGAGGGTGTGTTTATTAGAGAGGTATTTCAAGTGTATCACTTACAGGCATGTCCCTAGGTCAGATAATACGATTGCTAATTCATTAGCAAACTACATCCTAGACTGGTATATTGCTCATTCATAACTTGCAAAATAAGCATGGTTCATTGTAAAATAAACTGTAAATGACACATAAAAATCATGTAAATATGATTTCCACTTTGAGATATATAAGCATTGGTAATAAGTCTATATATATATATAAAGTGTTTTTTACAAAAAATTGGTCATGAGACCTCGTCTGAAGCACCGTGGCTTTCAAGAAATACAAAATCATACAAAAAACCATGAAGCTAGTCAGATTTTAGTAGTACATCATGCATTCCACTATCTAGTGATGCTCATGATAGCACATGATAGCCCATGCTACCATGTGAAGTAGTTGGATGAAACGGCCTGGCACTCCTGCAATATGTCTTTGATACCTCATGGGGAGGTCATCTATCGCCACGTCAGGAATGTAAAGAGTCATCTACTCTAAGTTCTCCTCCAACTTAGTAATGTGTTCATCACCCCTGTTAGCACTCAGAATGTACCCAGGTTGTGAAAGATAAATTCCAAGGTAACAGCAAAACCACTTTTAGAAAGAAACTGGCTTTTCTTTCCAGAGAGGGATCTCTCAAATACAGATTTAACAAGGACAGATATAACTCAACACTCAAATATTGTATAAATGGTTGAAACAACAAGTAACCATTGGGAAATGGAGTCACATATACATAAAGATATCACAAAGACATATGCATGAGATTTTGTCAAAGGCAAGATAACCATTCCATCACAGTCGTTCATTTAGCTCGGGTGAAACAGAAGAGACAATGAAACAGTCCATTAATACAGAGCATCAAAGATGAATTCTATATTAACTTTAGTAGAAAAATGTATAAAATATCTGAAACGATGATCAGAGCATAAACGATATGAATTCTAACCATTCAACACTATGCTTCAGATATGAAGAAAAATAGAATGAAGTGTTACACTGGAAAAACAATCACAGAAAAGAGAAATACAGATTGCAATGTAAATGACGCAGGAATCTCCGATAACTCTTATGCATTTGCTTTGTTATTAAAAAATATACGTCTTCAAAGAAACATTCAACAACGAGATGGGTTCCAACCCCCATCATATAAAATAGGTGCACTTATATACATAAAATCATTTCATCTTGCAACACCTGTCTTCATGAATGAAGGATATACTTCATTTTTCTGAATCTTTCTATGGCTCTCCATTGCTCCACGCTTGGAATATCATATTCGATCATCTCGTGAATGGACACCTCTAGCTCCATGTAGGCTTCATAAGACACCTTAGGCAACCTTCCCCTGATGATTAGCAATTTCTGTAATATCTCAAAATATTCCGTTAGCTTATCCCCGATGACTTTCCCTGTCAGCCCTTTTTCCAAATCGTCAAATTTGGAATGATCCATGTGGCTTTGTACCAACAGGTTGTGATAGTGCTCTTGAGAAAACATTTGTCCCTCTTCATCCCAAAAGGAAGGAAGCCCATCTTCGAATAGTTCTTTGAAGTCCTGTTTGAAGTCATTAACCCGTGATATCATTTCATCAGCTTTGTCATGGACTACCTTCATTAGATGATGCTTATGGATAAACCTTTTGTCCCACAGTACCATTGCTATCCTGTCCTTTACTCCTATATCATGCAACTTTTGGTATGTTAATGAATTTAAGAATTTTAACGCATTCTGGGCTGTGGCAAGGGGTTTCCTCTCCATAGTTTCATTTACTAATTTCAGTCTTTGATTGGCCAAATTGATCAATATGCTTTGATCATCAATGTAGTTCAAGTAATGCCTGAATTTAGTAATTTCTACCGATAATGTATCCCAAATTATGTGTTTTGCTCCCTGGAGAGGACCCTTTCCTATGTTTCTTTCTTTCAATTCATTAAATTTCTTCTGTAGCTGATTTCTATCTTGCAATATTTTATTTTTATTTTTAGTAACTTTGGCCAGCTCGGATTTGACTTTTTCATTTTCTACCTTTAATTCTCTTATTTCTTCATCTTTCAGGATGACCTGGGACATAGGCACTAGTAAGTCATCTGCAGAAAAATCATTTAATGGTTTCTCAATATTCACAATGGACAGGTCTTCATCAGTGGGATTCTGGCTCATCAATTCCTCCATAATCTCTTTTTCATCATTTTGGTCTTTTTTCAGCAGGGAGATTTGTGCTATCAGCTCATTCCACTCTGTTTCCCATTTGTCTTTTTCTTCTTGTAATTTGACAGCTTTTCCTTTATGCTCCATCATCTCCTGGTGAATCTTGTCCTTCTCTTCTTGTAATGCCAATAATTCGGATGATTGAACATGTTATGTACTTGGGATCTTCAACCTTTTCTTCAAAACTTGGAGGGCATTGTCCTTTTCTTCCAAAAGTCTTTTGATTTCCTAGGTGTTATCTCTTTCATTTCCTGAGCTGATAATGTCTGCTTGTAGCTTTCTAATTTGAATGGAATTGGCCTTATTTTCAACTTTCTCGTGTTTTAACTAAACTTCTAACTTGTCTACCAAAATTTGTAACTTATTAACTCTCATCATAGCATGCAATAAATCTGAATAAATAATGTCACTTGTTTGCTTATGTAACTGTATTTTTTCTGGTACACTAATCTTGTCCAATTTTACCTCCATTTCTGACATCTTCTTATCACTTACCATGGCCAATTTAAAAGTATTTCTTTCTATGTCCTTGGTAGAAATCAAGGAATTTTTTGGATTATTAAAACTCCTCACCCGCGGGAGTAGATTCCTTGTCTCTTCCAGGGACTTCTTTCGCTTCTCCACATAACTGGCCATGAGCTCCTCTTTGGACTTGAAAACTGGGCTTGATTCTAAATTGTCTACACCTTTAAAAGAAAACTGATTCACCTATACAGCTTTTGAAGGGACCAAAACAACTCTTTTTAAATCATCTGAAATAACTTCACTTAAAGCTTTATCATATTGAAACAACCTGGCCTTTTTATGTGAATCATCCTCATCCACTTCCATGCTTTCAACTTTAGAAAGACTCCTTTTAACCAAAATATTAGGACCCTCTGTCACTTGAGATACTGCAATCGGTATAGTACTTGCATTTCCATCAGATCTTGGAATTTCCATAAAATGAAACAAATTGGCTGTCTCGCTTAGACCTTTAACAACTTGGTGGTCAAAAGGCTTGTTTTTATTCGCCTGCTTTCTCAGGGAAACCATATGATGGGGATCATAATTTACCCTTTGCTCCTTTTGAAATTCCATGCTTTCCAACAATTTTTCTATAAACACCAGAGCACCTTTATTTTTGAAAATAAAAGAACCAACTTTGAGAGGGAACTTGATATTTGAAGATTTCTTAAAAGCCCCAAAGTGTTCTTCTTCTGAATGTAATCTTTGTCTCATAAACTCCAATGCAAAAATTCTGGGAGTAAGGAAAGTAGGTAACCTATAAGGTTCTCCAGTAAAACCATATATTCTTAAAACAGTGAAATCCTTATACAGAAACCAATCTTCGACTCTATCCTCAAGTGAGGATTGCATCATGTTTTTCATCTCTTCCAATACCCGGGGTAACATCTCATCAAACAACATCTTGTATATTTATGACATGATAGAATTTGCAAATTCAAACATATTGATTTTCTTGGGAAAATCTGAGGAGAAGATGGTACTTAAAAACTACAATTCGGTGACATTTGAACACAACAACATGTCCAGTAAATAAGTCTGAAACTTGAAGAACCTGACCTTTGGAAACTCGCTCAATTGAAGATGTATAGCTTCTGCTAAGTACTCGTCTAAACTGAGTACATGAACTGACTAAGACTCAGAACTTAATGAACTTATTTTTAATAGAAATCTCAAAATGACATCATTTACATGACAATCATCATCTAGACCCAAAACTTGACAGACTAAGGACACAACTAACTGAACTTCATATTTGAAAATGTGAACAGGATAGGGCAAAAAGAGACCATCCTAGTGATTGACCATTTTTAAGGATACTTGACAAGAATTTACAATGGACCTCAGTTTCACAATTTTATACACCTCGGCTAAAACGGAGTCATTTACAGGTTCACGACTATCAGGGTAGTTATCAGGAAAGTTCAGGTTTTCACAGATGACCTTGGCATCAATTTTACACAGTATCCTAGACGTAGACTGACTTATGATAACTCTCTGAGAAGAAGAATAATCAACTGCGCACCATTCTGCGAACTCAGGAAAATGCAGGGTCTGTTCAACAGCAAAATAATATAAAAATGATTTACAGGCATTTAGGATATCATTACCCTATGAATTGTACTGCCATTACCTCTCTTTGCTAACTGATACACTTCCCACAAACAAAAAAGGGTCACACACTCCTCTGTCTCTGTCAACCAGGTATTCTTCTTTATCATCCAAAATACGACTAAACCCTTGCAAATCTTTTCCTTTGTCCATAATTCAGACAAGAACGGTAATTAGGTGGATGAATTTCGGGCGTCCGGGACTTACTTGTTACGGTGACTGCGTGTATTCAAGATTGAATGTTGAGGTTGGCGAGCACATAGGTCCTTTTCATCCGTCTGACACCAATAAAAAATAATTCTTGAACAAGTCAACTTTGTTTATATAGGACCCCACTCCGGAGACCCCCTTTAGTGGTTTCCGCCAAACCGCTTTTGCCCACAGAATGCACCATGAGTTGCTGCATGTACTGTGGTTTGCATTCCGCTACCACCTTTTATCTCCAACCACCACGCAACTTCCTGCTCCGGATCTGTCAACGACCATTGATATATTTCGCCTTTATTTCCCATACATCGGATGAAGCGACACGTACCCTATTCCGCCGAGCTCCTTTGTTTTATCAAATGTGCAGGTCTACAGGGCGGAGTTCACAATGACTGTAGATCTTATCGAGCCGGATCAGCGACCGTTGATCTTCACGTCTCGTCGAACACCCCATATATCCTTATCTTTTTCGCATCTTTAGAAAGCGGACACATTATAAGCCTTCGATCTCCATCTCCTCGCTTTACACCATTGGATCCTGTGATAATGCATCGCTTGCTTGCCCTTTGTCATACCTTTATACCATAACATTTAACCAAAGTTTGAAAAGCAACCATTATTTCCTTTTTATCATGGTCCCTTCGAGCCTTTGCTAGGTAGATTTGTTAACAACTGGCTCCATCTGGGGATGATATCCTCCCTGTGAGGTATCAAAGAACTCGTAGACCAGGTGCCTGTCTTTAATCCTTTGTAATAACTTCCAAAAAACATATCTTTTGTTTTTTGTAGATATATTGTTTTTATTTTTAGAAAGGAAGGGCACGCCTCCTGAATCTTAGGGCCTTCACCGTGGGCTTCAAATACATTCAGCCTACCATCTGTATTGACTTGTAAGGAAAATAAGTATTTACAGGCTATAATACAAATTTTACCCTCCTCCTTAGGACAAGTAATGTTTCAGATACCTTCCATTGACAGGGTTACTATCTAGAGGAACCCCATTTGGATATTCTAGCAGAAATGCATTTTGTCCTCTGTATCTAGCAACAACATAAGGACCTACCCACATATGATCAAATTTCCCATGTTTGTCTTCTTTAGGAGCATCCCATTTCAAGACCAAATCATCAATCTGAAACTGTTCTTCTTTGATTCTCCTGTCAAAAGTATTTTTCATTTTTTCTTGATGTAACTGCACCTTGTCATAAGCCTTATTTCTTCGTTCTTCCAGCTCAATAATCTGATTTATCCTCCTTTGCATGTGATTTGGTTCTTCTTGCTGATCTTGAAAATATCTCATAACTGGAACACCCAACGACGCTGGAAAAACAACTTCAGTTTCGTACACCAGTTGAAATGGAGACATACCAATTGACCGTTTGGTACTAATTCTGTCAGCCCACAGAGCATACTTGAGCTTGGTGTGCCAGGACTTCTTATTATCTTCCAACAACTTTCTGATGATCCTTACTAGGATTTTATTTGAAGATTCAGCTAACCCATTTCCCTGCAGATAAAGGCATTTGAATGATTGAGACTTATATGATATTTGTGACAGAAGTCAATCATTTTTGCATTGTCTGTTACTATTCTTTTGGGACATCCAAATCGAGCCAATATATTTTCCTCAAGAAAATCCATGATTACAGTTTCAGTGGCTCTTCTGGTGGGAATCGCTTCAATCCATTTTGTAAAATAATCCGTAGCTGTCAGAATCCATTTGTGTTGTCTTGATGAATTGGGGTTTATCTCACCAATAAAATCCAAACCCCACTGTTGGAAAGGAGCTTCTATTGTTATTGGATTTAAAGGAAGAGGAAGTACCTTTCTCTTACCATAAAAAAATTAACATTGATGACACCTGCTAGTTTCTTTATACACATCTGAAAATAATGTTGGCCAATAATAACCTGCTCTTAAAATTTTGTTTGCAGTCACCTTCCAAGAATGATGTCCTCCACAATCTCCCTTATGAAATTCTTTGGCTGTTTGCTGAGCTTCATTCTCTAAAAGACAGTTTAGTAATACTCCTCCGGGGTCTTTCCAATAATGATATTTATTTATGATACAAAATTTGGCAGCTTTCAATTTTATGGATCTCGCCCTTGACTTACTCGATCCTTCTGGCGCTTTTAAAATGCGAAGGACGTAGACAATATTGGAATACCACGGAGATGCCACAAAATCAGCCATTACTTCGAATTTTGTATCTAACTGATTAACCCGGTGAGATAGGAAATTAATTTGCAAAGCCTCATAGTTTGAATTAGCCATCATATTTGCTAATCCTTGTCCTTTAACTAGCTTAGTAGGCTTTATCTCTATGTCGTATTCCAGTAATGTAGCTATCCATTTTTCCCTTCTGCCTTCTGGATCAGGTTGTGTTAAGATTCCTTTTACTGTAACCGTTGGAACATGTGCAATTATATGTGAATGTAGAATATATACTCTGAAATCCTTCAATTCTTTAACGAAAGCATATGCTTGCTTCTCCATGATATCATATTTCAATTCCCCATCCCTCAACATTTTGCTAAAAAATGCTATGGGCTGTTCCAAGTTCTCATTATTCTTCTGCAATAAAACTACTGCTATAGTATATTCTGAAGCATATGAAAATACTGAGAAATCTTTGGTAAAATATGGACTCACCAACACAGGAGCATCTGATATTTCTTTTTTGATTTCCCAAAAAGACTTTCTGGCTTCAGCATTCCATTTCACCTCATGAACCTTCTTCAACATATTTGTGATATTCATTAGGATCTCAGCAAAGCTTGGCACAAACCTTCTTAAAAAATTCACCTGCCCCAAGACTGACTATATTTCCTTCTTACTCCTGGGTTCTCCTACTTTCAAAACTGCACTCACCCTTTCATGATCAATTTTTATTCCATCCTTGGATATTATATGGCCCAACAACTTTCCTTCTTCTCATGCAAAATTGGATTTCTTAGGATTCAATGATATACCAAACTTTCTACACTTCATGAAAACTTTCTCTAGATGATGTAAATGTTCTCTGTTAGATTTTGAATAGACTATAATATCATCCATGTAGATTACCACAAATTTCCCAATTTCTCCTGTAAAAGTAATGTCCATAGCCCACTGGAAAGTAGCTCCTGCATTCATTAAGCCAAAAGGCATCTTTGCATACATAAAGGTGCCCCAAGGTGTAGTAAATGCATTTTTCTCTTGATCTTCAGGTAATACCTTGATCTGATTATAGCCAGAAAAACCATCTAGCATTGAAATTCTTTCAGCTCCAACTACTTTCTGCAATATATGGTCCATCTTTGGAAAATGATAATTATCCTTCATAGAAACTTTGTTTAAATTCCTGAAATCTATACACAATCTTATTTCTCCATTCTTCTTTCTAACAGGAACCAGGTTTGCAACCCACTTTGAAAATCTTAGAGTTATAATGATCTTGGCATCAAATAACTTCTTAATTTCCTTCTCAATAATAGGAAGCAACTTAGGGTTTATCCTTCTGAGCTTTTGTTTAAAAGGTTTCTCCCCAGGATTTATGGGAATATTATGCTGTATGATAGATGTATCATACTCCTTAAGGTCCTCATAACTCCAAGCAAATACATCTGTATATTTTTTCATTAATTTCACATATTCTTCTTTTTCTTTTTCAGGCAATTTCTTGGATAATTTTATAATCTTAGGATTCTCTTCAGTGCCAATATTCCTATCTTCAACAGCATTCTCAACAGGTTTTACCTTGGGGTTCTTAGCCACATCATTCTGATCAAATTTTTTTTCTAAAGGAATTAAACCCCTTGGTATGAAATTATTTTTTAATTGAATAATATCCTTACCTCCTAAGGTTCCCTTCAACTTTTCAGCACCTTCCTTTTCTTTGTCAAGTTCTTCATCATCTTGAAAGTTCTCACCATCATCATTTTGAGTGTCAATATGAGTATTTACAAATTCTCCTGATAATTCCAAAAACCTTCTGATCTGCATGTCATCTTCAAATACCTGCCAATATTTAGAATTGTCAGGAATAGATGGTCTATTCACAATGTCCACTTGATATTATTTCTGACTAGCAATAGGGGTTTTGAATTTTCCAACAGCTACTGCCAGAGAATCTGCCACCATATTTTCATGCCTAGAAACCACTTGAATTGTGTGCTCCGTGAAAAAGTTTCCAATCATATCCCACACTTCGTTCCTATAAGCCCTCATTTGAGGATGCCTTGTTTGATAACTGTCATTCACTTGGTTTATCACCAATTCTGCATCTCCTAAAACTTTTATCCTTTGTGCTCCTAAATATTTCAAAGCATGCAACCCCAGTAATAAAGCTTCATATTCTGCTACATTATTGGTGCATTCAAATGTTAATTTATATGATAAAGCTTTGAAATCCCGATTAGGAGAAATTATATACACACCAGCCCCAGCACCTATTTTTGCAGCAGATCCATCAAAGTACATAGTCTATAAACCTTCCCTTTTTTGTTTTGCCTCCAAATCATCTTGTTCCTTCATCTCTTCTTTTTTATCTTCTTCAGAATTCTCCTGTAATGTGGCTTCTAGATCACATGGAACAATATCATTAAAGAAAATAGAATACCCCAAATCAGTATCAACAACATATATATGATGAACTTCAGGTTTATCTTGACTGCTCACTACATAAGGAGTCCTTTTTTCACTATACAACCTTCTACTCCCATCTTGAATAGGAATCGTAGCATATGACATATCCATCTATAAACTACCTTTTAACTTCAAGGTCCAAGATCTTGACAACAATACCCCAAATTTAGGTGGAATATCTACTACTACCACATCCATGACTATAGTTTTAGATGGCAACTTGTTCAGAGTCACTACCATATCTTTGATCAAACCAAGGCATTTTACTCTTCTAGAGTCAAAAGAATACAAATCTTTATAGGGCCTTGTCACTTCTAGTCCCAAACTTTCAACTACTCCCTTCGGCATTAAATTATGTGATGCTCCAGAGTCTAACATAGCATTATGGACCACCATACACTACTACATTTCGACCAAAAATCCGATGGCCGTCATGTCAGATTTTCGACACTTTCCTGTCGCATGTACGACACTTTGATTTTTTTTTAAGCGTCGGAAACTTGTCGTCGGTTAGCTGACACTTAAATAACCGTCGGTTAAGCGACACTTATGTAACCATCACTTAAATGTAAAGCGTCGCTTAAGCGACAGAATATTTTCGACGGTAGTAAAATTTGTTTGAAAAAATAGCCTTCATAACCGTCGCTTAAGCGACGAATATCAACTAAAAGCGTCGGCAAAGCGACACATATTACCATCAGAAAAGCGACAAATATTAAAATAAACATCGAAAAAGTGACACATATTACCGTCGGATAAGCGACGGCTATCCAGAAAAGGCGTCGAAAAAGCGACAGCATAAACCGTCGCTTAAGCGATGCTTGTGGAAATTTTTTTAAAAAAAATTAATTTTTTTTTTTGCTAATTCTTATACATATATTTTAAAAACCAACTCCTATCAAGTTTGCCTCATTAAATCCTTCAGTTGCTTTTACAAAATATTCATATGAAATCACTGGTTATGCAACCTGCGACTTCATAAGAGTCCAATGAGTAAACAACATATCACAAAAGTGCTGACACCTGCAACTGGTATAATTACATTTTTGAAAACTGAATGATTTCTTTGTTTCAGAGAAGCAGAAGGGGGACACAGAGGCAAGTATATTTGTTTTCCACAAAGGCCAGGATTTCCCATCAATGAATTGGAAGCTATATTCTCAAAAATCCCTTCCTTGGAGATTTCCTCCCTCAAATTGTTGAAAGAAAAATTCAGAGTGTGAAGCATTTGAAGTTTTCCAAGGGACATTGGAATTGCACCTGATAAGTTATTTGATGAGAGATCTATCTTCTCCAAATTTTTCAATTCACCAAATGTATCTGGAATTGAACCTTTTAATGCATTATGAGAGAGATTGAGTTTAACTAGTCCTTTGCAGCTTCCGAGTGCAGCTGGGATGACACCAGTTAACAGGTTGAAAGAAATATCAATAGTTTGAACCATAGCCATTTTACTAATCTCAGGAGATTTGAAATAAAACTGGAGATTTGAAAAACTTTCAACTTCTCGTGGTATGCTTCCAGTGAGTCTATTCCAAGACAGGTCAAGAAGTTCCAGACGCCAACAGTTACCCAGAGCAGCAGGTATTGTTCCTGATAACTGGTTTTCCGAAAGCAGCAACCTTCTTAACTGTTTAAGGTCACCAAAAGAATGAGGTATTGGGCTAGAGAGCATATTTTGGTGAATTGACATGCTTCCTAGCTTTCTTAGCTGAGAAATATCAGTTGGAATGCTTCCTTGTAACTTATTGTTCCGCAGGCGCAATCTTTCCAACCTCTGGAACATGCCCAATTCCGGTGGAATTCTGCCACTTAAGAGATTGTCAGCCAGTCCAAGGTATGTCAAGCTTGTCAGGTTGCCAATTTCGTGAGGTATGCTTCCATGTATACTGGTGTTAGATAAATCTAGTAAAGTGAGGTTGTTAGATAGCTGGGCTATGGAAACAGGCAGAATTTCACCTAGAGGATTGTTGGACAAATCTATTTTCTGTAGGTGGGAGCAATTATTTAATGCAGTCAGAAAAGGAAAAGTGGGAGTGCTAACAAGTTGGTTTTCATGTAAATAAAGGCTTTCAAGAAGGGCCAATTTACCAAGATCTTTCGGCACGATTCCTGTGAACCAAGGAGCATCATCTTCAATCTATTTAAAGAGGATCGGCCTGAAATCTATTTAATAAAACTCTCCCATATTCAAAGAGGCATTCCATCATCACAGAAACTTCTAAGAAACATGATGCAACTTTTTTCGTGGCATAAAATGGCACAGTAACTGAACCAGATTTTACTCCAGTACCATAGCCTTCAAATTCATTGACATCTATTTGGTTATATTTGGTTAGTGGCATCCAATTATCTCTGCCCTCAGCCCATAACAGTGTATTCTCTGTGAAGTAGCCTGATGCATAATGTTCTGTATAGAAAAGCCAAAAAGTGTTTCAGTAATCGTAACCAATCTACTATATGACAATAAAAATCACAAGTTCATGTTCTAATATCAAATCCTCAAAAAAGTGACATGTTTCCCCTTCATTGACAAACACATCCCTGCAAGGGAAGCATTAAACAGCGGAAGCCATGATGACCATTAAGTCAGGCTAGGTGGTCACACACTCCTAAAAGTATATGAAGTGTACACCTCTTCATAGGTGGTTCTTGCTTGGAACTTAATTAAAGAAAACTTATTGATGTTTCCATAGCTTTCCTGTTTCCTACAGTTTTGAAAATGCAAGTTTCAGTACTTATACATGTTTCAGAAATTTTACCTCTTTGCCTGTATCACACAGCTTAGTTGTAACTTGTATATGATCTCTCCAATCTTATCTATAAGCACTGTTTCTGCCAGCTTAAAACAAAGATTAAGAACCAAAAACTAAAATAACCAACAAAATCAAGTCAATTGACTTGATATACCCAAAATTCAGTGTATAGTCACCAAATTTTTGATAGAAAAAATATTTTTGGATTGACTTTGAAGTGGTAAAATACTTGCATTTGTTTGATAATATGCAATTACAACATCATTCAATCTTTTTGCCGAACTTCGTGGCAAATTTTCAAATTTTCATATTCCAAATTTCATTGGTGTTGGATTTGAATACATATAAGAACCAAGTGACTTATAATGAGTAATTAAACATATTAAACGTCTGCCAATATTATAAATTTTCTTTTCCATGTAATTTTTCTATTACAGGGACCCAGAGATTTCTATGTCTATCATTATTTGTATCACTGTATGCTTAAGATAATCCCAGTCTTCGAAGGAATGGTGATAGTGTAGCATACGTTTTTCCTGTCTAGCATGCACTTGTTTTAGTCTACAAATGCTGCATCAACCCAGCCTAGTTTTGGTGCTTTCATGTGATTTTTCTGGGGCTAAAACTATCGAGCTGCTGAATAACACTAGGCTATGTGTCAGCCACGTCATCAGAATGACAATGGAATCCTTGCCATTCATTGATTTGGCAACATGTGGCATCTGTTATGATGGAGATGCTTCTTGTTCACTTGAAATAAATTTTGCGTCTTGGAAACATTTTATCATCATACCCAATATATTACAGTCCCCTAGCATTGCAAATTGCGCCTTCTTTGGGTTCTAGTTTTTAATATTTATTAGCATTTTTTTGACAAAATGTACAGTGCACTTTCGTTCATTCAGGCCATCTTGATTCGCCAATTCCGTGTAACTATGAAGTGCCTGTTTTCAAAATTATATTTTCATTTTTGGAATTATTTTATCTTCATACCTAATACATTACAGTGCCCTAGCATGGCATACCAATTAAGAAAACTGAGCCTTCTCTGGGTTCTAGTTTTTAATGACAAAAAGTACAGTGCACTTTCTTTCCTCCTGGCCAACATTGACTCAACAACTCGTTATAAATGTGCAAGATCAATCTTGTAAATAGAAAAGTTAATTAAGAATCTATAATTTCTACAAATACATGCAAAAGGAGATTTTTTAAAAGGCTAAAATAACTCTATGGGTCAACTATCATATACCATTAAAAATCAACACTGGCACATGAAAATGACTGATATGGTATCTGTAGAACTCTTGAAGGAAGTTCTTTTGCAAATATCATGATCCTTAACATGAAACTGACAAAACATAGCAGAAGAGGAAGGGCTAAAATAGCTCTATCGGGTATATGCTATATACCATACACAAAACTTGCATCAGTGATCAAATAGCAATGGACTTGTGACCACGGCCATATGCAAAAATTCCAATCAATCAAGAATGCAGGAAATTAATGCAAAGAACATGAATATACACAGTGACACACCTTATTTAATTCAAGCAAATCAACACCACGGCCATTGCTTTTCTAGATGTTGCCTTCCAGCACTCAACTGATCATGTTCCTCAACTTCTTCATCATTGTCATCCTCACTTCCACTTAGGTCTTCAGATTCACTCATTCGATCTTCCTTGTCACTGTTTAAATCTACTCGTGAAGTTTGCTTTCCTTGGTGAGAAGCCTTTACCCTTCCTTTAGCAATATGCTTCTCTTCTGAATGATCAGAATCATCACCAAATGCAGTATCTTCATCGATCTCGTCATCCTACAGAAACAGGTATAATAAAATCTGTTAACTTAACATTTTATGGAAACGCAATTTAGAAGAAAAATGATAAATCCAGAATTATACAGTTAAAATTTA
>LPNX010597230.1:0-21781 GCA_001517045.1 Pseudotsuga menziesii
AAATGGAATGATGATGTCATCATTCCATTTTTTCAGGTATTTCTTGTTTTTGGGGTAGCGGGGTCCATCAAAAGTATGTTGAGTGGGTACTCGTTGGATGTGGAATTTAATTCTGCATCCAACGAGCTCTCCCGATCGAAATTTGAGTAAAAACACAGGGAGATATGTCAGAAATACAAACAAAAAAAGTAGTTTTTTTATGATACGTATCCCCAAATTTATATTAAAAAAGTGTTTAAGACCTATATGGTATTTCAAATTTAAATCAATTTCATTGGCTCACACATGATGACATGGAATTTGAATAAAAGTTAAAAGTCCCATTTTGAGTTGAAATTTCCTCTAATGGTAGGGTAATTGAGTGTGCAGGTTTCATCCATTAAAGTAGTTTCAAATTTACAGACATGAGGTCCTAGACTATCCATTCCCTTTTCCTAGAATAAGTGTTGGTCATATTATGCAAATGTTTACATTATAGATTTTAACCCTAAGTGTTTGTTTTCTCTTTAAAACCTCTAGGGTTTACATTTTAAATTATAACCCTAGGCTGTAAATTATTTCCTATGATAGATTTAACTAGAGTTTGTTCATCTAGTTCACTTCTACAAACTTAATTCATGTATAAATATCCATCAAGGGTTATTCCTTTAGTTTTACTTATGTATTATATTTACTGTTTAAACATATGATTTCTACAATCTAGGTTTTATTTCATATTTATTTACATAGTTGTTCTTTGGTCTACATACTCTATTCACAGGTTTCACTTGTGAGCAGAGCCATTTTTAAATAAATACTAGCACAGACCTAAGGCTTTATTTAAAACCTAGTTTTGCATTACCTTATTTTAATAAACAATAAACTAACCAATATACTATTGGTATATATATATATATATATATATATATATATATATATAGTTATAAATCCAAGATACCAACACATTAATTACGACTAAAAACAAATTATGAATAATCCCATACTAAATCTATGATAAGAAACAATGAAGACCTTTCAAGGTATGTAGAAATAAACTTTCTGCCAATAACCAAATCCTTTCCATTAAATAAACATTACGTTAAAATTAATTAACAAACCAAGTAAATCGAGACCTTGAATGGGCCATGCTATATAAATATCTATATTAATTACAAACAATAATATTATTATCAAAACCTTCAGAAGCAAATGCAAACATTATAAACCATGCCCTTTCAAACTTATAATATGCATAACAAGAATCGCTCCTATAAGTCGCAAGGCCCAAACTTAAACCACATTATTATTTTAAACATAGAAATTGTATATTAACCAAGGATTTGCACCCAGGTCAGATGAACGAATCCTGTAGACACCCAATGCTTTTCCGCATACATAAAACACGATGCTCATTATATAAGCAACCATAATAACGTTTATTCATAGAAATCCATTCATAAAACTCATCACAAGTAACAACACAGGATCAAATCCTGTGAGGTCTTTTTATATTACATAGAGCCATGATATACACAGTCTGCATGCGGGCTGCATCTAAAACTAATCTTTCAACACAGAGGTCGTAAGACCCTTATAAAACTTACATGCTATAATCTATGGCCTCGACCTTCTTTATTAAAATAATTAAATGCTCTAAGGAATTATAAACTCTGTGATAAAATAAAAAAAAATAGTATGCCATATGTTTCCATTTCCACATTATACATACCAATTGTAACTCTATTCTTTATCGCATCCATAATGGTGGGAACCAACGCCATTCACGGGGTGACCCCAAAATCCATTAAGCTGACTGTTTAGTCATGCACTTAACCATTACAATCAACGAAGGCATTTTCCATATAAATAAAATTCAAAGATTGAAACACAGCATCATAATAAACATCAAAACTGGACTATTTTACACACACAGTATTCATAAAGTCGTAACAAATTTACACAGTCATCACCTGTGGCCATTGCACCATTGCAAGCAATGGTGTTGCAATGAGTCATAACAAAAACCAAAATACAATTTAAAAAATTATACACAGAGCCTACCAAGGCACCAAGTTTTGCTTCACAGCTGAAACCATATTATTTACAAACCCAAGTCTTTACAAACTCAGACCTGGAAGCCAACGAAACCTTACAACTTAAATCCCAATTCTATGGTTGCATAGAATGCATAGTGCTAATAGAGCCAGACTCCATTACCAACCATGACAAAGTTCAAACCAAATTCTAAGCCGAGAAGGACAAGTAATGACATTGCTAGCAGGATTACCATAAGAGTAACGCTTTTCCACAGCTTGTTTGCAAGATGTGAACCAAACATCTTCCTCTCCAGCTATGTAATCATGTGATAGGACAAGAGCATGATGAGGATAAATCTATGGTGTTACAAGATACAACAAATAGGAACTAAGAAAAACAAACCCACATCTTACCTGCCTGTCGAGACTGGCGAGGTCGTCCTCCTCAATCGACACCAGAGCCGAGAGAAAACATCTTACCAGTGAAATGACCAAAACCATCGTAAGCCAAGCCCTAAGCTTGGGTTTACACACACCCCAATGCTCATTAATGGTGATAGCCTGTTGGCCACTATCAAACTCAAAAAACCCACATGTCTATAGTTTTATGTGTTATCAATTTCAAATGCCTCCATGTTTTCTTTCCAATTCTTAAGCCCCTTGCACATAAGTTTAAAACGATGTTATACATATATTCGCCACCGAAGATTTATACCAGGTCTAGGATAGTTTATGATGATATAAACTTTATCATATATTCACCACCCCTAAAGTCAATGCAAATCACAAGATTTATATATCCCTTACAATAGGATTTATACCATAAGCTAGGTTCATCAAAATATTTGGGCTCTAAGCCTAAGACCATGGCATATGCAATGTGCCATGGTATGTGTTTAAGTATGAAGCCAAGCCAGGTTTTTAACATAGGAATACTTGAACCTGTAAAAACACAAACAAAAGTATAAGTTAATTACTTATCATAAAATAAACATGTAAAACAAATAGAATAGGGTATTAACAATTAATAGCAATTACACCAAGAATATTAAGTACCATGAAATTACCGAGTTTGTATCGTGTAATGATAGGGTGGTACTGACCTTGTCAATACTATAAATCTTTAAAGAACAATAATAAACAATCAGTAGGTGTCACTAGATCATAAGTATGAGTGATCAAGCATTCAATTTTCCCGTAACAAGTTTTCCGTCGCTAAGTATAATCTGTATATAAAATGGGGGTTGTGATTTAATTCAACAAAACTAAGTAAGCCTCTAGACAAGTAGAAACATTACCACTTAGGCAGCTACATGGTAGAACTAGTCTTTCCACTCCACCCACTTTGGTTCCAAGAACAAAGTTAAGTTAGAACCATGTAAATAATAAGTAAACACATTTGGAAACTAAAGAAGTACATAATCAATGTAACTGCAGTTACACATTAGTATATAAATATAAGAATAACTTAGCAATCACCATTACGACACCAAAATGTAAAACATAGTAATAATCGTAACTGAAAGTAAGAAGGTAGAACATAAGAACAAATTATGATGAAACAGTGGTGAAATTAGTGTATGTTATATTCTGCAAGTTCAATAATGTCCAACATAGGTATTTTTTTCTAGCCTAATAAAAAAAAATTAAATTTTTGGGGACATTACAACTATAGCTAGGTTATTTTATCTACTCAGCAATGATATTCTAATTAGGAAAATTTATCTTGTTTATATTTGCAACTAATTAACTATCACCTTTAGTTTTATCAGTAGGAGGATTTGGTCTCTCTTATATTTCTACATTTTATTTCATCATTCACAAGTTAAATTTCAGTCTTCTCTAACATAGGTATTTCTTTAAACAGTCTACATTTTTAAGTGAGTTAGATTTCCTATTTATAATTTCAAGTTCAAAACATAAAAATAATATTAGAAATTTTGTACATAAATCTTATTAACCCTAACTGATGAACCTTATCAACCAAAGAACTATTTAAAAACTAACTTTATATATTTTCTCTGCTGGCAGATTTCATATTGCCAGCAGGCTTGTATAAATTATAACCATCAAAACTATTACCTATAGTCTTAGCTTAAATTCTACGCATAAAAATATAACTTAAACATCATCGTTGAAACATTATATATTATAACAAAACATAAGATAAATAGAGTTAATATATTTTAAAACCTACCAAATATCATAAACAAACTACAAACAAATAATTTCCACTTTATAACTTTACCATATTGTATGCCAGCCGTCGAGACCTCTGAAGGTTTGTCGACACGATTTTTATAACCAATAGTGATATTAGCTACTATCAGGATAAAGAGCAACCTTAACTTAATACAAACTCAGTATTAAATAAGGTATCCAATTAAAGGATTCTGGATTGAATCCTATTAGCACTTCTGCCCAAAATAAACCACACACACACTGTATTAAAAACCTAATTCACGCATTCGGAGACCTCGGATCGAATCTTGTGGGATCATGTTTAAATACAAAACCAACATTATATCATATTATGCTGGGAATCGAATCCTATAGGACATGATTTGTAAAAATGCCAACACTTAAAACCATTTAAAACAAATACGCTAATAGAGCTAGAATGCAAAAGGTATATCCATTAATCCTTTACATAGTACTCGTATACACATGAGGGTCAAAATCACAGCTATCAAAGATTTTACATAAAACCGAGTTTAAAACCTTAATCGCAATCATGATTTCTGTCACAAGCCCACTTTGTATTAAAACAAATAAAATACACTTGTTGTGTTTCCTCATCATGGTTCATGGATGAGAGGTGAAACCCCACCCTTATAAACATTAACAACAAGAATCTAAGCTATTTCATATATAGAGAAGGAAATCTATTTAACCTACCATGAACGTTGTTACAGCCATGACTTCAAATTAATGAATATACAACAGTAAGCTAAGTTATGACCTTCACAATGATAAAACCCAAGAATGTAAAATAAACCATATATTTCCATAATAAAACGTTTACAAATTAAAATACACAATCATGAATTAACAAGGGTGACATTGCAAGCAATGGAACTGCTGAAAGCTAAACTTAATAATTTAAAACCAATACGCAGAAGCTTCATTAACATATCAAAAAAAGAGTTAAGTTACAGACATCAAAACACATATGGTCATAGCCTTGCCAAGCTAGTGGCAGTATCAACGAATAAACCCCAGCTGTGAATGCATAGAGTTCTACCTTCTATATTTCACAATTAAAAATATACATAGTCATGTTCGATATAGCTTCTATTGCAAGCAATAACACAGTCACACAGTATAATAACGCATTATCTATAAGTTGAAACACAGAGTCTCCATTGTATATCTATCTATTTATCTATCTATCTACATATATATATATATATATATATATCAAAACACTTGAATCCTTTACAAACTCATCTATTGAATTCCCAGAATCCCAAACTTTCACAAACAATAAAACCCTCTCTCACATAGAGATCATGCTCTGTCACTCTTTGCACACAGAGGTAAAAGGGCCTATGTTTTTGCAGGGCTTACCCAAGAGGGTATTGTAGACATCTTATTAGTCCCCCATGACCCATGCTTGGAACCTATGTCACCTAAAAAATGAAAACCAATAAGGATTAGGTGTATCCAAAACCTCTAACTGAAGCAACCATAATGTAAATGTTGCAAAACCAACTAGAGTGCATACCTTCCAATGCTAGGCCATCCTATTTCCTCCATGATGTTGGAGAAGCAAAGAGACAAGCAGCACAGATCACCCATAGCACAGACCAAATGAAGCCAAACCTCAAAAGACCCAAGATTAGGGTTTGATTTCCCCCATCCCAAGGAGCATTAATTACACCACCCTATCCACCACCTTCATTACAATTTTTAACCCCATGCATATAGTTCCAAATACCATATCGTGACTTAGTGGTAAAACGCCCACTAAAACCCTCGTTGACTTCCCTAAGCCATGGTTTCATGGCATATTAAATATGCCATGAATGGGTTACCCTATAAACCATGTCATACAAACTTTAATATAATGTCTACACAAAATTTAAAATATAATGGTGGAAAAGTATTAGGATTTAACCCATAACCTTAGGCTTAGCACAAAACTAATATCATGTTATAAATACATATCATAATATTAAGAGTTGTCACAGTCTGAATCTGCAATAATAATATCACCCAGAAAAATGCATGTCTGATAACCCAGCTATGCGTAAATAATAGCGCAAATAGTAGTAGTAAGAATTGCTAAGATAGGAATTTGGTCCTTTTGTCTTCAAAAGGAAATGGAGTAGTATAGCATAGGTAGCATGCTAAGCTTAGCGGTCATAGCAATTCTTTGTCACCTAATGAACCCGCACAAAGAAAGGAGATGTTTGAATTAGTTCAATATGAAGTAAGTAAACCTCCTAACAGTAGGTAAAACTAGTTACCTCTTCAGGTGGCCCTAGAAGGGATACAAGTTCTGCCACTCCACCCCTTGATAGTTACAATTTAAGTCAGTATTTTCCATAAGCAACAAACAAAACTTATAAATGAATGAAACAGATATACATGAAGTAAGAATTAACTACGCAAATACATGTTAAGTAGTAAATCACAAGCATAGTAATCATTTAAACCAGTTCAAGTAAAATAAACATAGTATGTAATTACCTCAACAGTTACATAGGAAAACATCTAGAAATGGTAAGAACAACTTAACGACACTTCATTGTAGCAATCAAAGATCGACACATTCTTCAGAAGATAAGTTAATGTCCAGATTAGGTAGTATTTAAATGGCCTATAAGAAAAAAATTATTTTCAAAATTTGGGGACATTACAGTGGATTCAGTTGGTATGGTCATTGTCTGACCCAATTTTCATCAGGTCTCAAGGGTGTCTTCATTTCACCAAGGTCCCCAACTATGCCTTTCATTTCATATAAATTTGTAGGAAACAGATCTTGAAACTCATGTAATAAATCCGTGATTTTCCCCATAGTCTCCTCATCCCAATAATTTCTGATATTGGCGAACTTCAAGTTTTCCTCAGACACAATATTTACTTTATTTATTCTAAATAATTTTAAAAATTGGTCAGTAGTTATAGGAGCACCTTCTACTACACATATACCTTCTAACTCAGGTATATTTATTTCTAGTGGGTCATCATCGTCTGGTTCTCCTATGATATTGTAGCACTCCATCCAGCTGTGTGTAGTCATGGGACATTGGTGACAATGTGTCTCTACAGTTGGTATTTCTTCAAAGATCTTCTCCTTTCTTATTTGTATCATAACATCGACCATTGGATGTTCGCTTGCAAATTCAAATGTTTGGGTAAAGTTGAAAATTAAACTTTCCCATTCGATGGTTCCTCGTTGTAGCTCCTATGAGGTGTACCAACCTCTTGGAACCATTTCCAAGGTGTGGATGAATCAGTGAACCCATTCCTGCCATGGGTATGCTTTCCAAGCCGTGCGATAGTGCTCAATATGTTTGTCAGGATTTGACAATCCTATGTATTTTTTATCAGCATGGCTAATCTCATCTCCAAATTTGATCTCCATTAGTCTTCCACATTGCGACATTCTGAGATGTATTTTTTTTAGTACCCCACCATCTAGTGGGTGTAGCTTTCAGCACATGGTACACAGAGGGCAGTCATTGTGATTCTATGACCTTTTCTTCAAAATATTTTAGGAAGGATGCAACGTTAGGAAAACCTTCATACGTAATTAGTGTGCTTAATTTGGCTACTAACCTATGAACAAATTTTATAACTCTCGCACATCTGTGCATAGAGAATTCGTGTGGCCCATTCTGCCAGATTTCTAGGGATTTTCCTGATTTGGATATACACAAACTCACACTGTTCCAACTCAAGTTTCCATTTGGTCTGGGGTTGATATAATATTCCTTTGAATACATAATGTTATACATATGTTCCAAATAATTCTCTTTCCCTTCACTATGCACAGCTTCCACATATCACTTCCCTTCAAGGGGATCAATGGGCGCAGCCACTCTCATTTCGGAATCTTCGAAAGACAAGATCCTTTTCTTGAATCTTATGATGATTTGGTTTTCTATTTTCCATTCAATCGTTAGAAATGTAGGATAGGGGTTTGTGTCATTAACAATTTCAATGACCTCGAAGTCACCATATGTTCTCAAGCCTTCAAGGTCCACAGGTACTCGAGACAGTCTACCAATTGGTACCACCTTCGATTGGTTTTCTAGCCGTAGCTAAATAGGAGGCTAGTCTAGTCACGGGATGTTCATGCTTTCCCATGTCTGTCTTGTCAATATGTTGACATTTGAACCCAATTCTAGTATGATATAGTCCATATCATAATCTCCTATCTAAGTAGTCATTCGTAATTCTCGTCATGTCTTCCACTTGCTTTTGCTTGGTTGAATATTCTTTCAGGGAGAAGATCTACTGTGTTGTCTTCTATGATGGATTTCAACTCTGTGATAGCATATTTTTCATGGATTAGTGCTGAATAACTTTTGAAAAAGTGGGCCTTGAGCTTACTAAACTTTCTAGTCGGCGGCTTTTTGATTACTTCTTCAAATTTTTCGGTTATAGCTCTCACTTGTCCCAATGTCGATGGTTGATTGGTAGAAATAAAATATTATCATGCCTCCAAGAAGACCTCCTTCTCCTATTGGACATATAGCATAGATTTCTTTTGTGCCGCAGGTTGCACCTGTGGATGTCTCTGCAATGTGCTTTCGTCTCATCCATTCAGAGCACCTCCTCTCATAACTACAACAAGTTTGGGTTGTCTTGGTTTGACAAAAATCATTCAAATATTCATATTAGGGTTTGGATTCTTATTCTACACTGGGTTGGGGTTAACGATAGTTCTAGCCTACCATTGCACAATAAGTTGTAGACACTCTTCAACAGTGCGACCAAATTCTTTACAATGTGTACAATTTTTTGTAGACTTTGACAATCTCAAGAAAAATGTCATGGATTCCCACAATTATAGCATACAAATTGGCCTCTTCCTCAACCAAATCCTCCTCCTAGTTGTTGTCCTCGACCTCTAAAGTTCCCTCCCCCCTTTTATGGAGGGTATAGTTATTGTTGAGGATACTGGTTTGGATGATATTTCAGTTGAGGATATTTTTGTTGACATTGCACAGGTTGATACTGAAGATGCGCTCATTTAGCTTGCATTTGTTCCTCACTTTTCATTTGGTAGGTATCCATATTCTTCTCTTTGAGAAGCTGAATTTCTCTGCAATCGTTTTCGTCATGGCCTACCGATATACAAAACTTACAATACAAACTAGAAGGTGTACTTACAATATTTTTTAAGTACATACATTCGTCGTACATGTGACCTCTAGTCTGGCACACTCTACACTAAGGCATTCCTTGGGTGTTTAACAGGTTCAACGCACCTGCTGCGATATAATTCATTAGCACCGGGAAATTATCCTTATGGTTCCCATATGTTCTTCTCTTGGTACATTGTAGTTCTTCTGGAACTTTTTTTCCTCTTTTGATGTCTTGGAGCTGCACCATAATATTGGCCAGTTGAGACTGAATTTGTGTCATACCTAAGCCAGTGTCTCCAACTGGCGAGGCTTCTAACTTCATGGCTATCTCTAGAGCCTATATATGCGACACAGTTTTCTGTTGTATCAAATATTTTTGGATGTGTGGCAACAAGGAAGAAATGAACCATTTCTTGTGTTGCACATCTGACATTTGGAAACTCACTTTGGCCATTAATGTCTTAAATCTCTGGTCAAAATTCGAAATAGATTCTTTTGGTAATTGCTTGATCTCCATGATCTCAATGATGCCTTATGATTCATACTTCGATTTCTTAAACTCATCAATCAATATGAGTTGAATATAATTGAGTGTCTTTGGGACCACTGCTAGTGGTACTATGGAAAAATTCATATACCTGTCAAGCACACGGACCCGTAGAGTCGTGATCATCTGTGGGTGAAAACACAAAGTTGGGAAACAATTCTGTGACAATTTGCTTTTTTTTTGTATAATTTCCAGTTTCTCGGCCGAGAAAAAGTTCAACATATTTTTTCGGCTAAGAATTGTAATATATCTCGGATGAGAAATTAACCACGGCTAAAATTCTCTCATCTTAGATTTCTTCCATAGTTAGAAAAATTTTCGGCCGAGAATATTAAACTTTATCATCCGAGAGTATTGCCAAATTTTCCATATTAAAATCTCAAAAATGTTTCTCGACCGAGAGCTTAGATTCTTTTCAACTCTTGGCCGAGAAATGTTTAATTATATAAAGGCAAGCCCTCTCCCCGCTTAGTCGACCATCATAATCATTTCTAGGTTTTTCAATCCTGGTAAAGCTTTTCGCACATGGTACGGAATTTTTGGGATTGCAAACAGATTTTTCCTATTTGGGCACCCATTTCATGTGCATTTTATTCGACCATCATCATCATTTATGGTTTTTTCAGGATTTTCAGGATTGGTAAGGGCTTATCGGGCTTGCAAACATAATTTTCTAGTTTGGGCACCCATTCCATGTGCGTTTCAAGAGCCATTAGCTATGGATAGAGTTTGAGAGTGACCATTAGATCCAACTAAGGAATAGTTAGGTTGGTCCTATAACCTTGCCCAAATTTGTGAGGTGAAGGGGTGAAACATGTAGGGAAGGCCTTACCTAGATAATGGGCTTAATTAGGACTGGGAATTGGTGAACCGGTGTTCTACCTCATGCCAAGACGAAGGGAAGGCCATGGTAAGAGGACTGTCAGGTCAGAATTTTATATCTTGGTACATGCATGTTTTGATTCTTTCACTGTAGTGGGTATAATTGAAATTAATTGATGTTATATCATAATTTTATACCATTTTTTACCATTCAGCCAATGCATACACCCGATAGTCATACTTCCACATGTCCGTGTAAATACCCTCAACGCAGTTGTCTTGGCGGCATTTGTTTCACCCAACTGGTAGTGCAATATTTTACACCCTTCTCACTATAAAATCCTAGTTATTAGTTTCTCTCGAATTGAACATGGCCAGAGGCCTTCACTTCATAACTACATATATCCTATGTTATGTAACTACAATGATTGTTGACAATGAATCCATGGTAATTACACTATATTGAGCTAGTATCATATGATTTCCATATCAGATCAAGTAGAATGAATACCATAAGCAATACAGCTTATACATTGCTTGGTTCCATAGTAATATCGAACACTATATTAGTATAGATCATGGGTATAGCTTATGTATGGTTAGAATAGAGATCAAACCCCATTATTATTGATAATGCTCGGGATCATAGCCGATATGGATATCTCATCTTACTACTATGGGATTTTAACTAGTTACATATAACTATTGATTACCTATGTCATTTGAGCTACAACTTGTACACCATATTTCTTCTATTCCCCTTGGTCAACCAACAATTGGTATTAGGTAGTGATCAAACTTGACATCTATAGTATATATCCTTTAATTAAGGTCAAATGTTACCATTAATATACTCTACCAACCAAGCTCTTAGTTCACAGTAAGCAAGCTCTAGCTTTTAGATCCTCTGTATAAAAATGATGTATTACCGTTGCGATATCTACTTAATAGGATTAATACAAGCAACGGGTCATCATGTACAATCTAATATAATAAATACTATTATGAAAATAAGGGAGTAGTATACCCATTGATATGCAAATTATTCCTATATTAGCCGTGTATTTGGTGAATGACCTATGGGAATCATAGGGAATAGAGGAAAATATTAATTACCTATATATATGAAAAGACAGAGATAAGTAGCAGTTCGTAAAGACTAAGATTTATGAGTAGAGTAATCATAGTCATCACGTAATCACTACTAGTTAGCTTGTCATAACATAGATAAATATAATTCATTCAATATTCATATCACATAGTCTGAATCCCTATATGACGAGTAAGAGAAGCACCAATAGGGTAAAGCCCCAATTGCATATGAATCAATATGTAACCACTATTTTATACAGATATAGTAATCTCCATAATAGCTTACACAGAGCTTTGTTATTAATAGTTACTCATATCAGAAATGGGCTATGGCTATATCACTTATTAGAGGTTGTTGTAAGCTCCTAATCTATGTGTATTAAATCTCCTGTAATTCAGAGCTTATGTATGCTTAAGTAATGAACACATTGATTCCATGAACAGTGTAAGAGTAACAAGTGTTATAGTCATAACCATTTCCTTTAAGATTATATGATTCTTAATTACAGCCATTCCATATTACCGTTCATGTTACGTATTTATCTTAATCTAATGAAGATTCATTGTGCAAACTGGGCATACATGTTATAACCTTTCATAGCGTGATAGGGTTTTATTATTAATATGGGTATATATCTAACACACAAAATTATTAAGCATAGTGGTAATGCTCTATGCTATTTACCTAATATGGGTTTATACCTAATATTCATTCATACCATTAAACGTACTAGGGTTTGTATTCTATTCGTAAATATCATCAGTGTGATTTCCATTGAATCTATAAGGATTAACTCTTATATATAGTTGTACTTTATCTATAAGTAACACTCAATAGGTTATGCAAAACATAGATTCAATGTATAAGCTCATATGCAGCTTCATCAAAGCTATATAACTAATCAACCTCAATATACAACATCATAAAGCTTATGTTCTTCCTTAGTTACTAGTGGTTTTGGTATTAATGCAATAGATTTTGTGTAAGGCGTATATGGAAAAGCTTAATTGTATACACCTAAATACAAAAATAAATAACAATAGAAAAGGATATTACTTCATATTCATAGAGTACATGTATAAAGTTGGTCCCATTAAGCATGATTCACTAGTAATAGCTATGATTTAGCTATAAATATATTATTTCCATTACACTTATGATTGACTGATACAAAGCATAACAAGGATGATTACAGAACTAGTATCACAAGGGTTAGCTCTTTCCATATTAGGAAATAGCTTTAATACCATTGAAATGATATTGGTTACCTTTGTTACAATGATGCTTACAGAAGCAAGAACACATGCAATAAGGCTAATTGTGTACCGGTATTCTACCAAATCATGCTTATTAACACGCCTCTAGGTTTTAATCCTAGTATTGTAATCATCTACATTATGTGCCTAATATATAGGATGGGTATAGAGCTGAGGTACTTTGCTAGTAGAGTCATTTTATTTCGAAACCTATGGTTGAATAAGTTTTGATGTATTTATAACTTCAGAATGTATTCATTTGTATATCTTATGTATATTACCCCGATGTTCCTATCAGAAAGTATCCATAGTCTAAACAAGTCATGTAAATTCATTGAGTTTAACCCTCTGTTGTAAGTCAAGGCAATAGTCCCCACAATTGAGTTAAGGTTAACCCTCCTTATTGATCAGAGGGAAAAGTCCCCATAGTTGTGGGGCACTAGGGTTATTAGACTCTCCTAGAGAAGTCAACCCTGGCAAGTAATTGTTAAGTGATTCTGACTTGTTGGAGTGGACATTAAGTGAATGAAAGAATATAAATAGAAAGTGAGCCTCTCTATTTAACACACACACTCACTCAGTGGGGTGCATGAGTGAGAGAGAGAGAGAGAGAACATATGTTAGAGATCATCTTTATGTTGTCGGGTTTTACTGCTCCCATTAGTGCTCATTCTATATCTGAGGAGGTTGCGGGATTTTCTCCTTTATGGTTTCCCCGAGGAAAATTCTTGTGTCTCTTGTCTCTTGTGATTATTGTTGTGCATGTTATTCTCTCAGATAACATCCTAATATCATATTACTTAAATGATAAAAATATAACATGGTATCAGAGCTAACCTCAGAAGAAGACACTTTGCAACTGCAAAATCTAGGGCTTCTTACTTTTTGGGTGTCTCTCCACAATCCATCAGCAAAAGTAGGCTAGGATAACTCTCCATTGAAGAGCGCATTTTTCTGTCGAAGCATAATTTGATTCTGGGAATTTTCAGTTTTTGCTGTGGGAATTAAGGATTTTTATAGAAGACAAATTTTTTAGTAATCCCAGCATAGGATTACTCTCCTCATCAAAATCAAAGTTATGGTAATGGTACCATCAGTACTAGACCAAGACATGTGATACAGTCATGTATTTTCAATTGTTAATATGAAATATATTTATCTTGTTTGACACGTTTTGACATGCTTTTAATGTGAGAATTTCTCATCATGCATAGGGGCACAATGTTAAATTTGGTAAATTTAAATTTGACATGTTTTTTAATCTATGGAAAATTCTTATCATGCACAGCTTCAGGGTGAAGCAAACTTGGCTACTATGCAGCGACACACCCAGAGGTCATCGTCAGGTAAATTCCATTGTTATTCAATTCATGCTCAAGTCTATATAAACATAAATATTCTTTTACACATCTTTCTAAGATCTTGTTGTGCACAGGTGGTGGCACTCAACATGACAGACCTCTGTCTAAGGGATTAACAGGGGCCGATGGAAAAAAACAAAGGACACGCTTAGTGTCTTATTCTGTAGATACACCATTTCTAAGTAGAGATTGTTTACATACATTTTGACTATAATTCTTGTTTGACATGTTTTTTAATATGTGGAAAATTCTTATCATGCACAGCTTCACAACTTCAGGGTGAAGCAAAATTGGCTACTATGCAGCCACACTCCATGAGGTCATCGTCAGGTAAATTCAATTGTTATTCAATTCATGCTCAAGTCTATATAAACATATATATTCTTTTACACATCTTTCTAATATCTTGTTGTGCATAGGTGGTAGCTCTCATCATGATAGACGTATGTCTGAGGGGTCTGTTGTTCAGGAAAACCCACCCTTATAACCGAGGGTATCTGGGGTTACCAAATTACTAGACTAAACTTGCATACAATCAGCCATGTATAAATTGAAATAGGAATAGGAAAAAAAATGAGCAAACCTAGTTTATGACTGTTGATACTATATTTCCTTCTCCTCTTCCAGTTGTCTCCACAGCTTCTAGGGTATCTGCAATCACCTACAAAGAACAAGTTTTTCATGCAAATATCTTATATATATATATATATGTATGTATATATGTATGTATGTATGTATGTATGTATGTATGTATGTATGTATGGTTAATGAAATAACATATTCATAATAAAACTAAAATATGATTCATAAATCAACATATACAAGAGTGCACAATATTGGAAGAAGAACTTTATTTATTGATAAATAAAGAATGGTGAGATTACAACCCAATGTTTGAAGCAAGTGCTCCTCTGCAAACCAAGGACACTTAGTTCTACTTCTCCAATATGTCTAAAGGCATAACACCAGCATAAATTTGCTCTCCAAGAATGATTGATTAGCCTCAAACCATACCCTCTATTTATACATAAGGAAAGAGAGAGGTTTTGATGCTTGAGATAGTTGAGGAAGTTGGGATGGTTATGATTAAGGGCCCAACTATCCTCAGCTAATCATGTTTATATTTTTTAACTTCAAATTAAGGTAAACATGACTATGGATATAGATGAGTCGTTTATGACATGCGAATTTCTTTGAGGAAACCCATGGGTGTAAGCCCTAAAAAATACACGCGAGTTGCTATGAACATACTCACGTGTGACATGCTAGTTGCTACGAAAATAGTCACGTGTGCAACTCTAACGTCCAAACAAAAATATGTTCAGCTGGTCAAGTGAGGATGTATTAACAGTCATTCCCATCTATAGTGATTTGGCTACTTCAATCCAGTTTGTCCTTTTTTGTGCCGATATATTGGATGTCAATACTTGGATAGAGAAGTTCCATTTTACATGATAATAGATTCCCCCTAATGTGTGAGGTCGGAGGGAAGCGAGGGCTGAAATACATTAGAGTCTTTCATCTTGGAGAACTCAAGTGACCAAGCGGCAGCAGAGTTGGTACCTGAAACATATACATATCAAAGTCATATACAAAATCATATATGAGGATGTCATGTTCAATATAATGGAACACTAGCTCCTTTACAATATTTGATTACATCATATGATATGGGTAATAAGACCACGTATGTTACAAATGTGGATTGAAGACACAATATACAATGATGAGTCTTCAAAATATGGAAGTTGTGTATTCATGAACATAACACAATATTGCGGAACTTAGGTTATATATGTGAACCTAAGGTCTTCATCGAAATCCAAAGGAACCAGTACAATCCTACCATGTGAATAGATGTGCTGAAGTCAAACATGGAAGGAACTGAACAAAATGTCAGATAATGAGTAAAACTGAAAACTAAAGCAAAGGAGTTCACAAATAGTGGTAGTGAATCTTAGGGTACCATCATCAAAACTCTAGGTCTTCATCTTCAGGAAGTGATAATGAGAAACCATGATGTGATGAGGAAGGCAATGAATCTCCAACGTATCACAAGAGTGACTAGGAACTTGATATGGGAAGGTAGACACGAGTAATAGTCAGATAGGATATCGGATGGGAATTAGGATAATAAGTAGATGAAAGGACAAATCCTTGAATAGTGAGCATGATAGAGAGATGACTCAAGGAATATTTTGACTTACAGATAGGACAACTAGACTTATGTGACATGTAGGAGACATAATCAAATTACCCATGTATAAAGGACAAGTAGAGGAGTAAAAACTTGAAGTAATAGCTGAGCTGAAATTGTAAACTAAGACATTAGTATCGAAAAGTTCAGAGAGTGCTATGTGCAAGGAGGACATGTTGCCAGGCTATTTATAACCCAAAGAGAGTAATTCCTCCTTATCTTTCATGTTAAATTTTAATGAGTCTAGGAAAGTCAACTCAGGTCTCGTTGGTGTTTTCATATTTTGAGAGTCTGAAAACTCTGAAGGACACTCTAGGGGGTTTTTTTTGTACAATTTAGTCTCCTGAGGCCGGAAAAGTATAAAACAATCCACAAAAGAAATATCTTAGCTCTCGAAGGACTAAGGTATATCTTTTCTATACTTAGTCGACAAGTTCCGAAAAAGGGGTAAACTATCACTAGACCGATGCACCTTCAAGAGCAGAAAATAGCCTGAGTTTAATGAGTGTGAAGGAAGAAAAGATCACTCAGAAAGATCCATTTGATTATGAAAATTGGGGCTTACAACAGTAAACTCAATTCTTTGTTCTTTATGTTATACAGAGCATGACAAATACATAAAGTACACTTAGAATAATTTTCATGTTTAGGTCCAGAGCACGAAAAAGAGAAAACTAAGCTCATACCAGCTGTTCCTTTTCCATAATTTTAGTCCGTCGGGTCCAGAAAAGTGATAAACCTATGCCTGAGAATACTCTTCTCAATTCCAAACAAAAGAGAGTGCTCATTTTTCATAATTAATCCACATGGTCCAAAAAAGCGATAAACTACCACCAATGTGGATGCCCGTTCACTTATTCTTAACGATTCTGAATGAAAAATTTTACTCGGCAATCAAGTCTATTTTGAGGAGTCATACCTGGGCCTAAAGAAACTCTATAAGGGCTGGGAACCACATAAACAAGGATAGATTGAAAAAATATGCAAAATAAAGGCTCATTTTGTCATGAAAAACTACTAGGAAGGCTCCTGCAAACCTAACACAACTGTGGCATGGGTACCAAAAGACAACAAAGTTTTCTAATCTAGGGTACCCATGAAAAAGAGGCACTATCCATGGAGGAACAATGCCAAAGGTGAGGTAAAAATGGTTTAACACCATATTCTATGGTTAAAGATGTAATCCTAGGGTTAAAAATGTATAAGGTATAGATGCAAAAGTAAATATGAAGAACCAAATCCTACCCTATATGAGCGAATAACAACTTCTTAAAGATATCGAACCTATTGCACTTAGGAAAAAATTCATGGTATTAGTTCATTTATAAAAGTAATTTTAAACTATAGACTATAGATCCAAAAATTTGAAATTTTTCAATATATAGTTCAAAAACAAAAACAAAACATACTATTCGACAATTTTAACCAATTTGGAAATTGTTTATCTTTGGATTAAGCTATTCACCGAGGATAAACCAGCGGACAAAATCAAATTCCATTATTTGTAGGTTAATCTACTCTCCCTTCTCCTTATTTTCATCCATTCCAATTTTACTTTTGTACAAAATTTCATGGTTTTGTGCCAACCCGAAAAGGGTCACGCAGTACACACGGGTATGCCACTATGACAGTTGCGTACATGCATTATACATGTGAATTTCTCTAAAGAAACCCATGTGTGACACATGAGATGCTTAAAGAACAGTCGTGTGTACTGCGCGACCTATAAAAGCTTGCAAACGGGCCAAGATTGAAAGAAATCAATGGGTTGTAACGATCAATAATGGTCAATGGGAACGTACAAGATGGTGCTAGAATGGAGGGAAAGAGAACACGAATACATGGATTGAGAATATCTACAAGATTCCCCAACAATGCATGATTTACAACAATGTGGTTTACTAAAATTATTATGTACTTCCGGCATGAGGGCCAATGTTTGCTTATTGGAGCATTTGATCAGTTACAAGGATTGTGACCTTGGTACCTTTGATATTCAAGGGGGTATCTTGGAGGTAACAGTAGAAGACATGTACTTTATTACAGGGTTGTCCTGTAGAGATATGCTCGTGAACCTTGAGAGTATAGGTAGGGGTGGTTACCCTATGACTGTCTAGGACTATGTTGATGCTTAATTCCCACCGGGAATGCAGAAGAAAGGATCATGCATTCCTATTCTTCACATAACCAACTTTCCATTACAAGTAGTGGTAAGTACTATGGTGAGAATTGTTGGATTTTCTTCATTGCATATTACTACTCGGAACTAGATGAGGATTGTAGTGGAGTGTATACAGGGAGTAGTATTTGACTGGTGCTCAGGTATGATACCGATTATGAGGAAGTAGCTCTCTAACTATAAAAGAGGAAGTAGAAAAAACTTTAGATACTCAAGCATATTAATAGGGTTCTTATTTGATAGAGTGCCTTCTATTATCCCTACAGTAGCACTGAAACCATCATCTCCACGCCACCCTAGAGTGACCAGGTGGGGAGAGGTATTCCTCCATCATGGTGGCGGAGGATATGTTCAAAGTGTCTATGATGATGACTTTTATCTATGGTGGGAGGAGCAAGTAACAGCTCTCAAGTAGTTTTCGTATGCTGGACTAGACTTCCATGGAGATAATGAACTAGTCCTCCCACCAGGGAGGCATGGGGAGAGCTAGGTATTTTTATATTTTTATGTTATTTATTTTTTATGAATTTAATCATAAAGTTATATACATATGTATAAGAGTTTTAATCTATTTTTAAATTTTTAAATGCAGATATTGGACACGTACACCCTGATGGGAACCCTAGATATTTTGTAAGGCCCACATAGGGTGGAGATGAGAGTATCATCTGATTTATCGAGAATAAGTTGTCCAGGATAACCCAAGGGGTCCCTACTATGCGGATTGAGTGAATTCCGATTAGTTTTATATCGTCTAGATTAATTCACCTAATATTTAATTATCGACCAGGGTTGGTAGGCTTAGAGTTGACACAAAATATATGCGAAGGTAGAGGGATTCCTATCGTGGCATGGAAATATTTTAACAAGAAAAAGATCAAAAGATCTTTCAAAATGAAAACCTGAGTCAAACTCCTAAGAATTCAACTATTAAGGTAATTGAACCAGAACATAATACTAAACTAGAATATCAAAAATACACTATTCCACTTTATAAACAGTTACTAAAGAAAATATATATACACAATGCTACTTCTATACAAGAAAAACTACTCTTTCTAGTAAGATTTATTGAATAGTTTCAAGAACTAACTATGCAAAAAAAATTGTATTGGAAACAACTAGATTGATAATTCATTTTATAACCAAATAACTTTATATTGAAAAAGGATACTATCAACAACTAAATTTTCATGTGAAAGACTAGGATGCAAGGAAGACCTAACTTATAAGTAACTAGAAAACTTAATAAAAGAAACAAGTAGAAAACTTAATAGGAATAACTTTGAATTATATCCTACAAGTCTCTTTTGGTAACCACACAGTGAAAAAGGAGCAGTCTACAAAGTACTAGTATATTTTCCTAAGCATAACACATCTATGACTAAGTTTTACATGCAAAAAGATTAACCAATCCAAAGGCATGATCACAAAATAGTACAATAGTAAAAGGAATAAAAAACAAACTCAATAAACAAAACACAACATAGCTCAAAACATGTTCAAGGTAAAAAGAGGTAGGGATAAGGATAAAACTTTAATAAATCATCTAAAAAAATCTTACTTTTAGCATTAATGTTAAATAGGAATGCCATCTAACTATTACAGTCAAATCATACTTGAAATACTAAATAAACAGAGCTTAAAACAAGTTCAAAACACATTAAAAACACTAAAACGAAACTATGGACTGGATGATAGACTGATCTGCAGGTCTGAAAGGGGTGTTTGAATAACAGTTTAAACAAACGGACCGAATGACAGTCTGCACAATTAAAATAACAAAAAATAACCTAAATGATCTAATATTCAACTGATTTTGTGCACATGTAAATACAATGCATAGAGGCAGTAACTAAACCTACTTATTAATCAAATTTGACAGCGAAATAATCTTAAACGAATTCATAAACATAAAAAGAAATCATTAAGAAACAAACTGAAATATAAATAAACTTATAACAGAAAGGAAAATGAACAGAATTGAATCTATTTTAACTTGATAAAAGCAAGCTATTCTATATACTTGCAAATACAAAACTAAAGAGTAAAACTGGAAATGAAATGACTGAAAGCAAATTAAAAACAATCTATGTGCACAACTAGCTATTTGACTTCGGAAATAAAAAATATACTAATGAAATACCGGAAGCAATGAGGTAAATTTTTATAGTAATTTAACAATAGAAACAAACAACAAATTAAACTAACTACAAAAGAAAAGGCAACAAAACTACACAAGAAAAGAAACCTCTGGCTGATGAGGAGCCCTCTCAGCAATCAAGGCTGATGCTTGGTTATCGCTTACTCGAACACAATCATAAACAGTAGAACATATGACTTATATTAAAAATATGGCACAAAATTACATCATGCTTAAGAACGATGACTCACATGCATAAAATGGCTAAATGTTGGAGCAGGGCCCCGCAACTACAGGAAAAGCTACTATTTTTGGTAGAATATGGACAATTTTTGGAGGAAAGATAGTTTTGGTGATGTCGATAAGCTAGCGATATAAGAGATACAATGTGATAAAGGTATGATGCCGTAGCGCATTTCCCTCCATAGATCGCGGGCCGGAAATCGTGGCAGTTGGAACAAGGAATTCAAAGGAAATAGTACTTGAAGCGGCCGAGAAGAGAGCTCAACCAATGCATTTAAGGCAGCGACGACGACAAAAGGGATTAACTACCCTCATAAATGGAGAAGGAGCAACGGGCCGAGGTATTAAATATAAGGGACAGAAGTGGAGTGACTGAGGAAGTGGTGCCCATACCCGCGATCAGCGCCGGAAATCGCGGAAGACTGCAAGAAGCTGCTGTGTGACCAGTAAGTGGTGGTTCAAAGTACAGATAGGCCAACTGTCACAGTTAGGGTTTTGAGTTACTATTTGTTAGAATAATCAACCCATAGTATTTACCCACTTAGACATTAATTCATTTATTTTTGTCTTATTTGCCTAGTCCATGAGTCCCACCATGTGCAA